>VJOZ01043966.1:5864-33649 GCA_009801055.1 Stichopus horrens | reverse complement strand
TTAAAGCACCAAATATCCCACACCATACTTTGAAATTGATAAACATCTAAAGAGCTGAACCTATTTACTGATGGCAGACTTCAGTACCTGGTCTCAAGCTGACACTGCTTGTCAGCTTGTTACCCACATGTAGTGTTTATCAATGGTCTACAGTGTAGTGAATTCTTCCACAGTTCACACCATCTCATTTACTTACATGTGGCAGAGAACTTTCATTTTCTGCATGGATCAAGATCATATTACTGCCACTGATCTCCAACGTGGTCCACCCACTCAACACCTTTACCTCCGACCCCTTACCATGTACAGGAAGAGGTCTCATGGGAAGGGAGTTGTCGAAACAAGTTTTGTTTTTCCTGGGGTGGAGATGTTGTTTGGTTTTAAGGTTATCATCGTTCACCTGAGCTGATGACCTTTAACCGATTTGTAATGCTAGGGAGATGCCTAAAACACGTACTCATGAATATCATCTATGGCACGTCAACATCGGAAAACTTGAAAATAGCAGCTTCTTTCCTTCTGTCTACTGGGGAACTTTCTCACTAAATGTGCTCCTTGGCACAAATCTTTTAAAGAGACGTGCTTCTACCTGATTTGAAAGAAGACAATGCAAACCATTTGGGCATTATAACTTCCTATCCTCTTTAAGATTTTTTGTCATCTGGGTACATTCTCTCAAAGATTGATGTTTTTTTTCTGTTGAATTATGAATCATAGTATCGTACGCTGCATTCAGACACTTATCGCTTTGATAAGGAACTTTATTACATTGCACAAAGTGACAGTTTACAAGAGATCATTTTTAACTTTTAATACCAGCAAAAAAAAAAAACAGAAAAAAAGACTTTTCTCGGTATTTATTGATGTAGCAATCATCTCTATCGAGGTCATATTGAAAGAATTTATGATCGCTAACATGAGACACAATGTTGCAGGACTTAACTACAAGTTACATCTTGCTATGAAGACATAATGGTGTAGCACAGCACAATCACTAACATGTTGCTATGAAAGGGAATTGCAGAGCATTTCCTACTTTGGTTCTACCTTATTGTAGACATTTCACCTTTCTCATTCTCCAGGAGGGAGGTTTGCACTCTCTCATGGAGGAAAGCTAAATGATTGATAATGTGAGATGGGCAAACAGAGCAGCACACTGACTGTGTAACTGATAATCAATAATGTTTGCCCACCTGGGAGATCATTAGCTTATTCAGGGGAATACTTAAAATATTACAAATTAGAGAAACACGTATAAAAGTGAAATGGGTATTTCGAGTCACTGACGTATCATTAATAATTTCTCCTTACATATCATTAAAAATCTCTCATTGAAGTGTCATTAAATTTGATGAGATCAGTTTATGTCATGACTAAATTAATCTTCTGTCTCCAATGATTGGATCCTTTTGCAAAATTCATCACCTTTTAAGACATTTTTTGTGAAAATCAACTCTGCTTCTAACATCACTGCGAGTATTTGTCACAAACACACATACCTACAGTAACCCAATATCACCAATGATGATACCTCAAAGCATCTGCATTTGATGGAATCATAATAAAGTAAAATGGAGGAACAGTAGCACCAATGGTATAGTAATGCAAGATCCACTAACAAGCTAGGAATGGTGATAAACCAACATCTGATCCCCTGCCCATGGGTAGGGTGTGGGGGAAGATGAGAGAACTGACCCGCTCATCAAATGTAGTCCCTTGACTGGTAGAGAATTGACTAACAGCTTGCAGATGGTTGCTTCTACATCAACTTATACCTATGTTGGATGTATCAGAATTCAAATTATCCATGGCTGACAACAAGATGGCATAGTTTAAGAATAAAACATCAGTAAGAATGATAAGCATACCTCAAATCCAAAGTTGATAGTATCTATGGATATGATGGCTCTTCTTGCATAGTTCTGCAGGGTGCCTGTCAAGAAGGCTTGAGGGAAGAAAAACCCAGATATCCAGAACACGCTGGGTATGCCCTCCTCGATCCACGTTTGGATGAAATCCGTCCGCTGGATCAGATCGGTGACCCAGGATGACAGGGGCTTCAGGGAAGGATACGCCTTCAAAAATTAGGTACAAAATAATGATAAGGAAAAAAAATAAGATAAAATGCAGTGGTGGCTTCCCCCTCAGAAAAATAAGTAACTTAACTTTTTCATTTCAAACGTGTAAAGATACAATTTAGTTTACAATGTACTTTGAATCAGTGCCATTAGGAATATAATTCATGCAATCTATCACATGAACTAGCCAACCCAATACAAACCTAACTAGCCATTTCTTTGTGAATGGTGTCAATCCCATTCTAGTCTACAATCCCTTTGTCCACTTCAAATATTTTGTTCTAATTTCCAGTCAGTTTGTACATTACAAGTCATTCAAACTCCTCTTTCTTAGCAATGCCTGCATGATTACATTCAGTTTAATCAAATGTACAAAGCAAGTACTTTCCTTTGAGAGTTTCAGGGGGCCAATATTTTCTCTCTATTGCAGAGATCTCAGTAACTGTTTGATAGTTATCATATGATATAACTTTACTTCAATTCTCAGAAGGGATAAGAAAACGTAGGCAGTTAACGCAGAGTTCTATCTCTGTTAAGAATGCCACTGATTACAAATGTGAATGTAAGTTCTATTCCTAAACTGGGATGAGGAGAATAGCTTTTTTTTTCTGTATTTCTGAGGGCCACCCTAGAGATGATGGTTTGGTTTCTGGACCTACAATCAATAACAACATGTGTCTGATTTATGAAATGGGGTAAGTCTGGTTTGAACAATTCAGTGTTACTAATGAAAGCTAAACACCAAACACAGTGAGGGTCCATCACATTACTTCAACACCAATGCAGGCCTACAATAAAAGCTGACATTCCTCTTTCACCCATTCATGGAATAGAAGCTAGGTTATCTTTTCCTGATCATGCTAGCTTGACCCTTCTTTAAAATTTTGGTTTTTAAATAAACTCACCTTGCCAGCCCAGAGGTCGGGTACAGAGTTGTTGAAGATACTGTTGAGCATCGTCTCAAGTTCCTGTGAGAGCACCACCAGTCCTTTCAATGCCTTAAGGAGGTCATTGAGTGTCTGGTGGATGGTGGTCAAGAGACGATTATATCTGCAGATGAACAAAAGATGGAAAGTCATAAAATCTTTGATGATCAACCAACAAACCATTTAAATTTGAAAACAATGCCATTTCTGATGATCCATCGAAGGTTAGTTAAATTGCTTATAAGTAATTGTTGGTTGTTTGTAGCTGTGAATCTTCTGCTGGTTCTGTGATGTTGATGGTATCCTGATGATGTACCTCATTCCCCTTGCTGTCACCTCAGCTGTTATGTCTTCATAATTTGTTCATACTTTAAGAAATAATTACCAACATTTCACTCACAGATTTACAGTTATGGCTTACAGTTTTGGCTTACTGTTCATGGTGTTTTACAGTATAGCTGTGTACATACACAAGTTCTAATTTTGCAACACTTACTGATCCAGAATAAATCTCAATCCATAGCTTAATAAAGGTGTTTGTGTCCAAAGATTAGTCCATTTTTATTTTTTTCTACAAATACTCCAGTCATATAGACTATGTAGAAACCTCATCCATCCCCTATGACCTCACACCATCGTACTACAAATCCTGTCATATTAAAACTGTTTCTAGGTCATGACCTCATTCTTCCTTCCCTCAGTGATTTCTTTCATTATTTTGTTTGGATTCTTCAGATGTCTTCTTTGACTCCTTACCTGATCACCTCTTGTATCAGGACCGTGTTCATGGATTCTTCATATTTGACGGGATGAAGTTCGATCACCCTCTCTAGGTTCATAGGTTTGGGAACCTTACTTAAAATAGACCGGGCAGCTTCATCTATAACCTGTGAGAAAGTAAAACCAAAGCATTGACATTAGTGATCACTATTAAACAGAGTGACAGACTGACTGGCTGAGGGACAAACTGATTGATTGACTGATGCACAGACTGACTGACTGACAAACTGAAAGACTGACTGCCTAACTACTGGCTGACCTCATTACCTGGTTGTCTATGTAAGTATACATGATACAGACTGACAGACTTTATGAAAAAGCAGGCCACAATTTTCACTATACTAGAGAGCCATCTTGATTATTGTAAAGTGCGTCCTTGTGTCTTTTAAGTCGGTGAAGTGCCTTCCAGGATAAATTGAAGGTCAACCTTCGAGAGTCTCTCAGAATCAACAATTCACATTTGCTCTCAAACTGTTTACATTTTCAAAGGTTGCTATTAGCCGTATTGCAGCCTATGCAAGTTACAGAACAGTTAAAAGAATAAAAATATTTGTTCTCTGGATGCAGAATAACATGAAAAATGTGCAGGGAGAATTCACTCTAACGCAAGTTGGCATTTAGTGATAACAATAGTTACAAAACAATACTATCAGTAAATATGACAGGCTGAGAGTACCTAAACAAATCACTGGATACAAATCAAACAAGAATATCAGCAATGAATATATGACTGTAAAAATAACATTGATGACTTCTAGAAGTGTGTCACGTTGAAGTCTGAAGTATTCATGTAGCACCATCTCACGAAGGCCCTTTCTACAGGGATGGAAGTAAATGGTCGGACACCATATTATTAAAAACAGTGAGATCTTTTTGAGGTCTTGATGTCATCAATATGAACGAACTCCCCACCTATGGTTATATTACAGGGACGGTTGTGATTTCAATCGTAAATTTACCTCTTCTCTGGATCTTCCTCCTCCGGATGAAGTTCGTGGCTGGAGCAGGAGTATGTTATTCAACAGGCTGAAAGTCTCATTCTGTGCAAAGGTGATGTTGGCATTGTCATGAAGACCAAATATCTCTGGGGTGTCATTTATGGGTAGGCTCCGTACATACGCCAAGTAACCCTGTCGAAAAATGGAAACGTTTAAAAGGCTTTAACGGCGTGTTTCAAGTACCATGATGGAGGGAGGCCAACCCCCCATATTTCAGTCACATGGTGTCAAATCATCCCCTCTGTGTAATTCTTCATTTTCCCATTTCTCAATGAGGTACCTCCAGCAAAGCTATGTAAGCATTTTTCTTTATCATTTCATCGACTAAATGACTCAAATAAATGTCTTTTCAAATATTAATACTGCCAAAATTCTAATACTGCCGTCGAGTTTCTTTGTAACAGAATTTCACAGATGTGCAGAGAGTATGTAGCCCGCCTTAATCTCGAACTTCTCTCTGACTTTGATGACAATTAATATGTGACTGTGACAGATTTACTCCTATGTGACTGTTTTTTGTCACGACACTCTAGACGATATTGACCAATTACTCTCTTTTGTTGTGCACATTCAAGTCATGTGCTGACAACTGTCTGTTTGCCTTCTTTCCCTTCTAACATCACACATTGACCCATGCATTAAAGGCACTCAAAGTAGCTCACGTTGTGGTCGTGGGAGGTTGGGATTTGTCGATATATTCCGGATTCTGAATAGCTGTGTTCCTCCTGGAGGACGGTGGCATTGTAGAAATCATTCAAGATGTTCATGATGCAGCGACGATCCCAATCGTCGGTGACACGCCCTCCATAGTTGATATGACCAGCAGTGTATTTCAGCACCTGGAAGGAAATAAGAGGCAAAAGTAAGTCATTAGTTACACAGTCAGTAGTCACATATGTGAAACATATCTCCCTCGTGTAATTAAAATGAAACTACCAGGGGCTATTTTAACAGTTGCAATGAATATTCATAACATTAGATTATGTATTTTGTATATAATGGTATTTTTATATATTTAATATTCTTTACTGTAGTTTATTTTGTCTTGCATCTTATATCTTAAAAACCGAATAAGTTCAACAATATTTGGAAGATGGAACAAGAGGGTTTCACTGACCTTAAATGGTACCTCTTCATACTCCATCAAGAACATCTTCAGCTGGCTGATGCAGATACGCAGATCACCGGTGGTGAACTCATACGGTATGTTAAAACCAAGAGGACCAAACTTCCGCCTCTCGAGGGTAACACCGTGGAACAGAGACAAAGAAAGCATCAAACTCTTAAACTCATGAATCTGAAAAATTAAAATACAAAAAGATAGAAACAAAGGTTGATAGATGGATGAACAGAAGGACAGATGCACAGACAGACAGACAATGTACATCCAATTGCTACCATAACAAAATCAATCCAAACAGTTATGTAGCATATCTATGCATCTTTGCATATACCCTCTGATAAGCTCTTGTGTGTTATGACATGACCACATGTGTGAACCCCGGTTTGCTTAAAAAAACTATGTGTATTAAAACATTTGAGGAAAGTAAAATTTTTTTGTGAGCCTCTTTAAAACTTTAACGCAAAAGGTTTATAAAAGCAGAAAAATCATAACCTGTGTCGGTGTTTTATAATAAAGAGCATTTGTATGCTTATTTTAATAGTCAGTAGAAGCATGTAAAAGCTGTAAATATGTTCGGCATGGGTGCAATACAACAAATGGTTGATTGGACTCAGAGCACCATCATGCTCAGGGATGTAACAAAAACCTGGTTAATGACATTGTTCAGACCTCTTCAACTTTAACAATACCATCAAACTGTTTTTCTTTTCTGAGAACTTATTTAAGTGGCCCACAATATGTCAGCAATTGGAAATGGATATCACCATCAGAATATAAAGTAAACACAGACAGACAGACAGACAGACAGACAGACAGACAGACAGACAGACAGACAGACAGATTGAGAGTTCAACTGAAAGGGAAACACCATTTAACGACTGACCCTGTTTGTGCATGAGTTGAGAAAGTCATCAGTGAGGCTAACATAGGACTGAAGGAGGTTAGCTTTTATTCCTCTTGGAGGTTCTATGGTCATCTTGGAACTATTCTGGAGAATGGCCACTGGGAATTTTGGACTCGGCATACTCGTCAACCAAAGACGAAAATCTCGGTGGACCTGAAATTTGAGAGCAAAGCAATGACATTGGACTCCAAGCAACTGTCAAAATGACATTGTTGTTAGTTTATCAAGGATCAAAATGTGCTGGAAAACATGTTAACATGTAATATGATTCGCGAGTACAATCTATGCTACGTTCATGATTTCATCTTTTCAGATACTGATAATTGTAATGCATAATTGTAAAATGAGTAATGAACAAATGAGAAATATTTTAATTTTATAAAGGAAACAAATAACAGAGACAACAAGATTTTAGAGTTCTTCTCTCTATCTAAGGGTGTTCTTGAATTTACCTTGTCAGGATCAATATTTTCCAACAATCGCTCAAGGGAAGGCATCCAACTCGGTGATAAATGACAATTCTGGAAAAAGACCCATTTACCTCTGTCCATGGCACTTCGCATCATGGCTTCTGCTCTTGGCCCCTACAAAAAAAAAAAGGAGGAAAAATTGGAAAACTAACAGTGGGAAAACATGGCAAAGAAAGTGAAAAAAATCTATAAAAATGTGCCAGCCAGGTTAACTTTACCCATGCTTCATATTCCGACTACATACCAAAATGACCCTTGTAATTAATTAAGTAAAACCATGGCTATAAACTCCCTGTGTGGCATCAACTTTGTACACACTGATATGTGTAGGAGAATACAGTTCCCTGTGAGTTCACTGTCTGACCATGAAGACTGCATGTTGAAATTAAACTGTATGGGTAAAACAAGGAAATGTTATTTGTTTGGCATTAAACCGAGCAGGCTATTGCTTGGTTGTATCAGGGAAATGAGTAGCTATAAATACACAGCTACTGCACATTTTCCTACTCAAGAGGACTTAAAGGTATTGTTGCATGAGTGATTGGCACTTTGCATAACACATAATGACCTGGCACATCTAAAATTGAAAATAAAACGGAAGCATTGCCCCAAATAACAACCGAAAACAAAGAGACATAAAAAAGAGGTTAAGTACTTCAAACACAAGCGTTGCATGCATTACAATGACAAAGCTATGGCATTTAGGCTGCATAATAAAAACTACTCTGGCCAGAAGCCCTGATCCACAATTTCAAAGTGGTATTAAGCAATGATTGCTTCAATGTTGCAAAAATGGATGACATTATGGAAAAAGAATTCTCCACAAGTGCAATTTGAGGGGGAACTTGGCCCCCTTTTTTTCGGGAGGGGGCGGGTTATGGGTGCAGTGTTCATCACAAGTGCATTGATTAAAGAAGGCATCTATATTTATGAAGAGAAACATTCAGAATGAATAAAAGTACAATTTACAGTTTAGTTTAGACCCTGTCATCAGTGTTATACATACACTTTCTTCACTATATTTAAGTTACATGCACCCCCACATCGACTCACCTTGAGTGATAGATATATGCTTCCGCAAGAAGCAGGAGAATGAAATATGGTATAACAAGGACAACATGCTACCGTTCTGTTGTGTTCTCTTTGTCTTCAACAACTTTGTACCAGACCATAACAATCAGAAGAATAGCATTAATTAGGAGGCACCAACTTAGGGGGTTTTCACATCAGAAAGTGATATAAAAGTGCTCAAGCAGTCAAAGGCCCCTGAGAGTTAGTTTTTACTGTTACCATTACATGGTCACCTACTCTACTTAGGGTAAACTATTCATAAACTTTTAAATATTCTCTTAAAGACCAAAGACAGATTAATATCTGAGCACTCCTTTGTATTCAGAGAGAAGTGCTCCATTGTTTTATGACATCTACATTCACTTAAAGTCACACATAACATTGTGTTCTTCATTGTAACATTAATCTATGTCCCCTTTTTGTGTATCTTCCCTGAGCTTCGTCAATATCCTTTGTTACGAAAGGGAAATTAAAGGAAAGAATGATGTTTTTGTTGTGAACAATGAAGTTAATAAACAACACCTTTACTTCTATATTTCCATACCTCTGGCAACGACATCATTTATATTGTGCAATCAAGACATACAACAGGGCTTTTATCTTGAAAGCATTTTTCAATTGTGAAGTTTTCTTGTAAGACTGTTAACCTTTGGGACAGTTTGCATACTTTGCTGTGACGGCCTGATTCTTCGATAAGTCATTGCTGTCAAAAGTATTTCCTCATAAAATTAGAAAGACAAGTAGTTTGATGAGGTGCTGTTTTCATATTATTGATGCTAAACAACACGACACTGACTAATTGTTTCTCTTTCGGTGGGAGTTCCCTACTGGGGGAAAAAACCATGTTCCATCTGGTTTGGTTTTCTTCATTCAAACATCCTCCTTACAACTTCCTAACTTTGTCTCAGAGTCATGATACTAATAGGTCAAAGTCTATATCTTCAAAGCCTAGTTATTTATTTGTTTAGGTTTTCAAGTAGTTAGCATGGACTTCAACAGGATATGAGCAATTCAACAAAACCAAAAGATAAATTGCTAGTTAGAAGACAGCGACTGACAGCACTGACGGATGGTCATTTATACCCTGCCACTTTTTTTTTTTCATTTTTGAAGAACAATCTTTGTAAATGTGATGCTTAGTACTATATGCCATTGGTTATAATGCCGACAACAGAGCAAACACTATCGCAACTGTATACACATGTCATGTCACCTTTGGCATAAGAATGTTTTACCCACCTATGTTTATCCGCATATATTTATTACAGAAAAGAATAAAAGAAATAAAAGGCAAACAGAGTACGAGATCTGAAACACAACTTTGTTTAACTATAAGTATTCACTTTAAATGCCGTTATGATTACCTATAAGCTATACTGGTCAGCTTTAAAAGGGTAAAATACAGGCTAGACTAATCTCTTGATTATGAACTTCAAATGCATATCCTTTGGTTAGTTTTGAAGCAAAGAAGTAAGGAAGATAACAAAACTTTTAAAAGACAGCTAAAGCCATCACCCACCTGACCCTGTCCAAGAGAGATAGATGATAACTTCTTGGAGAATCTCATCTCCTCGGCAAACTTGTATAGATCAGCCGCCGGGTCAGTTCCCGTGGAGAGGACAAATACCAGAGGGATTATGGGAGAAGATTCCTTAAATGCAACGGAGAGGTCGGCCGTCTGCGGCTCTATGAATCGCTGGCCGAGTTGGTTGGAAACAAAGTCCTGTGTACATGAACACGAAGAAGGGTCGTGTGACGTAAATTGTGGTATCAATCGAGGATTGTACCATCATTCAGATTATGTAGGACTTAGGACCTCTAGAATAATGATGATATGAATTGTGAGACATACATTGTTGGTAATGTGACTACAAGTTAGATAAGAGCAGCAAACTGCTTCGATGCGATGGTTGCAACTCGGCAGATCAGTAAAGATTTATGAGTACACTGACATTGGTCGAAGAAGGAAGCCTATGATTTCAAAATGGTAAAGGGAAACTAGACAAAATAGAGAGAGATTTCGGGTAATACTGTACCTGCATGGCATTGGTGACCTTGTCAGCTCGGATACACTTGAGGACAATGATCTTCTGAAAGTCATCCAGGGTGGTGTTCCACTCACCTGGGAGCTCCTCCCTGTAAAATAAAAAAAAATGAATGGTATATAAAAAATCATCAATGACGCAGATCTTCTTAAAGTAAAAGTAATAAAATATCTTGCTGGGGCTGACAGGTCCTGGTCTTTGACGTAAATTCACTAGCAGTGATGCTAACAATGACGATAGTGAAAATTACTAAATATTGTGGAATTAGAAACAAATTAGGGAAATACCAATAAGAATTACATCGGGTAAAGGAACCATGACATGTGTGTCCTAAACTTCTGAACAGTTCTTATGAGAGACTTTTGATGTTTTGATATCTTTCATTGACAAATTCTTCTCAGAAAGTACAAATTTATGATTTTTTTGTTCTTCATTAAAAATTTTGTTTGAATTTTCGAAAGATCCTTTCTCGACTTGCAGTAAACCATCTTAACTGTCTTAAACTAACCGATGGGGTTCTGTGCTGTCAAAAATCCTCTTGTAACCGTCCAAGTGGTTCTGAAAGTCTGTGGCAAACTTTGAAAATTTAGCCTGTAAAAGATTCAAAAGCAGGATTTGATGACAAAGTAAATCAGAAAAAAATGTGAAGAAACTGGTGACTGCCGACAAAATTTGAAATAAAAATTGCAAATTATTTTCAATTCTTAAGCTTTCCAAGAGATTAAAAAGAAACTACTAAACACATTGAGATATTCGTAGACAAATAACAGACCAGTGGGATGACGATGGATGAGTGTAACTGGATGAGGGAATTGTTATTTAAATGCAGATACAATGAATGGTAAATTTAAATAATGCTCATCCTGTAAGAACCACCAATCCAGTGAAAGGAATCTGAGTGGTCGTTCAAAGGTATTTCTTTCCTTTCTTCAATGGTCTTAGTTCAATATTCTTCACCTAGCAGGATCCTTCGAGGCAACGATCCTTTAAACAAGTAGCTCGCTCAGGACAACTCTTTGATCATACAGGTTTGTTACCCCAACAATTTAAAAGCAGGTGGCACAAAACTTGAAATGACTCTCAAATTGATATAAATGTATACATTTAGCCCCTTCCTTAAAAATGGATCAAATGCAAATGAGCTTAAGAGGCAGAATATTTTGACAGCTACATGAGAAGTTTCTGGAGGATTCTTGAAATAAATCAAACATAATTTTTTTTTTTTTCATTTTGATGAACAACCTAACTGATATATTGTCAAATGCAACACCTAGCAACCAAAGGCTGAATAACTATTTAGATCTGCCAGGACTAGCAATGCTGTGGCAGTGAAATACTCCTCCAAGTCCTACTGTAACTGTAGCAAAATAAAAGTGCTATATATTTTTTCTGTATAACCCTTAAAGAAAAATTAAGAGTGTTACAATATACCAATTACTGTGTGGCCTTGGAAGTTTCAAACCTTACCGCGAGCTGTTGTATCTCTATCTTAATTCTCGACTGCATGCTTTGATGATCTTAGAAGCAATGAGACACCACTCCAGAAGTAACTTTTTCTACACTTCAATTCAAGCAAAGGGAAACACTGTACAGAATCCTAGTCTAGCAATATCAATTCAAATCCTAACTTTTGAAAAACATGAAACATAGCTACTGCAAAGAAGAGAAATGATCAATTGTTACCAATGAAGCAGTGGTGAGAATCTCTTTCCAAGCTCTGTCTGAGAGCCACTCAGAGGCAGGATTATCCAACTCCTCAGGGATGGAAGTACCACCAGATAGAAGGAATCGCCACTCATCCTAAAGTCAATTAATCAATACACAGAAATCGATCAATATGTGGAAGTAATCAATTAGTTGATATGAATAGGACATTAAGTTATGGATTGAGTAAATAAATCAATTTATCAAATGCCAGCAAGATTTTAGAAAGAAAAATGAGAGCCGCTTAAATTGAAGAAACGAGATGTACATCACAAAATAGAAACCCACGAAAGTATCAGAAACTTTAAAAGTGCTATGAATCCCACCAAACTGTCTCAAACATTTTCTCTTGTCTTAAAACTTGCAACAAAAATGAAGTCTCACCACTATTAACTGAAATGTTGACTAACTCCACACATGACTACCATGTGAGAAACACTCTTAAATTGTTTGACGACTGACTGGTTTACAATTCATCAAATACTTGCATCTAAACATGTATACCTCACAATTTTCACTATTTCAATGTTGAGCAGACCCTGTTCATGTTGATTAACAAACCCTATCAGGTTTCTTAATTACCGTTTTTTATTACAAATAAGCTGTTTGGACGGACTAAAATCTTTGCACACTGCATTATTCCACCTTCTCTATTCTTAATCCACACAGTTGTGCCACACATATAAAATAAAATTTTAGCATCTTGATTGTCCATCTTTCATTCTGTTGCACAAAACAAAAATGTTAACATCTTCAGAATCAATCTCACCATGTTGATTTTGTCATCATTCATCAAGATGCGAGCACAGAGCAGGAAAGCAAACATGAGCTTGTGGACTTCAAAGAGACTGCGACAGACATTACTGTACAGGCTGAAAGTGAAGTATTCGTTGATGTTGATAATACGCTGGGCGACATTGTCTGCTCTCTCTGAGTTTGCGATCCCTGCCAGGAAGAGCCCCACAAACCACTCCAAGGAGTACTGGTACATGGGGTCCACGTTGGCCAGGTCAGTGGTACAGAAGAAGAGAAGTTGCGTCCTGACGGCCACAGGGATGTATTGGGACCTGGTCTCATCTATCTCTCTCTCTGTCTGCTCTGCAACAATCACCTTGGCCTAATGTAAGACAAGGAAAACAAAAGGGATGTGATCATACGACACTCCAATCGAAGGATTGCCTTTGCCTAATATCGGTACAATCTGTTAATACTTGAATAATGTTAAGTTTTTAGAAATTTCTTTCTTTGATGTTACTCAATTTCAGATTCACGTTAACATCACTCTCATTAAACTTCATTGTGTCTCCATGGTGACGTTCACCTTAGGCTAATATCAGACACAGAAAGCAAAATGGATTACAACCTGCAATACTAGAATGAAATTCAGTAAAACTGCTAGATGCATAATCCTCTATGAGGTGGACTACCACATCATTACACTAAGAGAAAAAGAAAGAAACAATCAAAAGAGTGACCAGAATTTGAGTTTGTGAATTATCTGTAACACAATTAGATATGATTAAATGGGCAATCTTTCACATGATGAATCATAATATTTCTGGACAATAAAAGTAACTGAACTGACCTAGTGTTGAACTTGGTTTTTGTAAAGCTGATACTTATTTGTATCATTCAGAAGATTATCTATACCAATTTTATTTCAAACTATGATTCCACCATACAAAGTCAAAACCATTCAGACAAATCATTGAGAAGCTCAGACCAATTCTTGCTTTCATTTCTTTACCTTTATTTCTTGAGCTTTAATCTTTGAAGCTTCCAGAGTGTTAATGAGATCAACATCATCAACAGGGTTACCCTCTGATGAGCTGAGCCTCTCCAGTATTTTATCTTCTATCTCCTTGAGTTCTTGCTTCATCTTAGCGTTACTGACGATTAACTGGTTCTTGGCCTCCTCTAAATCCGGTCTCTCTTCCGCCACCACACGGGCCAGAAGCTGATCTTCCAAGCCGCTGCAAATATAATTTTGTGGAATTGTCTACTTTCAGATCAAGGGTACCATATGGCATTGAATATTACACGTTCAGAAAAAAATACACTCAAAAGTGGTCGTGCTGCTTCTGGCAGTAAGACCTACCTAATCTGAATAGAGTTGAGTCCTAACTGATGAAAACTGGAACAGAATAATCATCAGACGGCTATTATTCCTGATCTTCAGCATCAGCATGTTAAATGATAGCAGTTTTAGTGAATATGGTGGATAGTGAAGTAAAATAAAACAAATAATACAGAGTGATTAGAAAGAAACTAAACCAAAATCGAATCACATTCATTCACATTCTTTCTTCATTTTACTAATTAAACCTTTGTTAATGACAGTGACTGGTCATCTGGGGTTGCTTAACTCACCTTGGTGATAGCGTGAAGTTTACCAGGGTTACTTTGGTAGAGACCTCAGGAGTGTAGTGAGGGTTTGGTAGTTTGGTGGTGATGTAAAACTTGAAGTCATCATGGTAAGGAATGACAGCGTCACCGAGACGGATGACTGTGCTCCCCTGGGATTTGAAGGTCTAATGAAATAATACAGACAAAGAAATATGGGGAAAAAGTGTGAATAATGATGGACAAAACAATGAATTAATGATGAGTACTAATGAATAAAGGATGAGGATAAATACATAAAAAAGTGTATACATGAATATTAAATGATTAGTCATAAATAAGTTTTAAAATAGTGCCTTCATATAAACACACACAATGTGAATGATGAAGGTACAACTAGTACAATACCTTCGTTTGGGATTGATATTGCAATGACCAAGCATTCACAATTGATACATGAGGGGGGATGTGGCTCCAATGATTAAGTCCAGACATGCCCCCCCCTCCTCATCCTGCATCTCATGTTATTCCTGAGGTGAGCCTTGATGGCATCTCTTGGTATCAAATGGAAACTGAGGAAGGTATCTCTTGCAAGACTTAAAATTTGCTCCAGTTATATCCACTGAGGTAAACAAATACAACCTGTAGGTACTATGACTAGCATGAAAACGTTCAAACCAAGAAGGATTCAAGCAAGTAGTAGCTGGGTATAAAGTTTATGAAACCGATTACAAATTAAACTGTTTCTTTGAGACGACCATAATGAAAATACGCTACTACATCCTGGTATAATTAAGATCAACTTTGATATCTTGTTTTAAATTTTACACAGTGAAATAATTTTACTCATTGGAATAAGTTCATACCTTTGAGTTTTTATATCATTGCCTCCTTTTTACTAACTCAAAATAACATCCAAAATCTCTGATCTACAAAACCTGAATAATTATTCACAAACAGAGACAAAGAGAAAATGTAATTCAGTCACCTGTCTCAGTAAAATTGGTTCCAGAGCAGGGTCCAACTCTTCTCTGACATTTTCCATCAAACAGGGTTTGCCAAACCGGACTGCATTCTCCAGACTACGTAAGAAATCTCTGTCCGTCAGTTTCATGACATCAATTCCATTGTCCTTCTCCTACAATTCAGCCAAAAGGAAAAAAAAAATTATAAATTTGTTCCTCTACATGGGTCCATAAAATAGACTCACTGCAGTGTAGTTTAAGCTAGGGTCCAATGTGCCCTTCAATATACAAAGCTTATTATCAAAACTGATTGATACATTGAGACAAGGTTTAGTATAGAAGGAGTACCATTAATACTCTGAAAGGATCAGAGGTACCTAGCTTAAAGGGTCATAACTTTAACCTTTAAATTCCACAAACAGCAAATCACAAGCGTCACATGGCATGAATGATGTCAAAGGTCATAATTCCTTTAGTTCAGTTCTCATTGGAGGGGGCTTTTCATTTCTTTCACAGGAACAAAACAGTAGAGACACAGTCTGTTACCAGACTTCATGAGAATATCTTAAAGTGCGCCCTCTTGTGAGGTGTTTCCTCACTGGTTTGAGTTGAGCAATGCAGCTGGGTCAATGGCTACCTTGCCAATCATAAGATGATAGTTCGTTGACAAGTTTCATGCTGATAAAGAAACCATTTTTGGATTGTCAAGTTCCATCAAGGACTTAATTAACGAATATAAATCTTGTATTTGCTTTAGGATCTTTTCATTCCTTACCAGAGTTTTGATCCATTTATTTGCCTGGCCCTGAGGGTCAATAAAAAGAGGCCACCTCTGTGAGAACTGGACGATGACTCCGTTTTCCGTAGAGAGGTTATCCCTGGGAAGACCGGCTATCTGCCAACTGCGGATTTTGACTGCATCCCCAAAGGAGGGTACTAACAGGGGGTCACTGGTGTGGGGGACATTATAAGCAGCAAATTTGCTAACCCACTCCTCAGACAGTGACGCTCTGTATTCCCCCTGGAAAGTAAAAGATCATTCCAATTAATTTAAGTAAATGTTTACAGCTTACTTTACGAAACTTATCCTTTCAAGCAAGGAGAATTTCTCATAGCACAGTCACAAATTATTTCATAACTGTTTGAAAATAATGCTTGCATTTAAAGGGCACTAGCACTTGCAAAACTGTCTAAGGCAAATCAGTCCATTAACCACTTCTATTTGTACAATGTCTTGGGTCTTTATCAGTTGTTACATTTCATGCACACATTAACTGTCTGACGTTCCAATCACGGCTGTTATTGCACATACTCCACAGGATCAGGAATGTAAGCTAACTACAGATTTCACAGACACAAGTTACATAAACCCTGCCATGAAGTTGTTAACATTGCAGATATCTAGCACCCACCAACTTCAACAAAACAAGGCCACCATTTTACAATCTTTATTGCACGTTAACACCCTAACAGTGTAATTCACAAATTCCACAAAGCTGAGTTAAAGCACTGAGCTACATCTGCTGGTAACAGAAGACTGGTGTGAATAAAAGGCAAATAACACTGCACTCTCACGATAGGCAATCTACAGTGCTGTAACCACCGTGATATTTTATGATGGAATTACTCCAAGCAATAGTTCAAAGTACCATCGATGGCAAGGACACAGAAATGGTTCAAATCACCCTGTTTCAAATACACCATTAGTATGTTGTCCCTAAATATACATAATTATAAAACCCTGTACCAGAAGAAGCATGTATCAAAACATCGCACAAAACAAATGAGAATGGTTGACAGAGTTTACACAGAAACAAGTTAAAGAGTTTTGGGGTATTCGCAGAGGGCAATACATTGGTCAAAACTACTGATATACTTCAGTAGAGAAGCACACAGACTTTAGTTTGGAAGGCGTTATACTTTGGTACAAACTTTCTAAGGAAGTACACTTCCCTAAAATAATTACACCAATGTGAAGGCAAGGTTTACCTTTCAAGATAACATTCGGTTTTTTGAAATATGGTGAGGCAAATGCGTAACCAATAAGTGCAATATGCTTACAGTAAAAGCTCCGAGGTAGGCCACGTAGCTGGCGGAAACTATGACATCACCAACGATGTCACCCATCACACTGTTGAGTCTCTCGACAGACTCCTGCCAACGATCCTTCTCGTCTGCCAAACCTCCGATTAACTGAAAGGAGACACATGTTGGTAAAGAGAGGGATGTAGAATGAGGCAAGGGGCTATTAAACAAAGGGAATATAATTATGGGCAGGGGATATGGGAAAGGACTTTTGAGAAGGGTAATAAATAAAAAGATATTGAGAAGTTAATAACCACCATGCCGCAAATTGCATTCCTCTGCCTTTAAAAATACTTGATTGGTCAACATAAGTCAGTGGAGAAAAATTTGACCGTTCAGTAATCATGGCAGAGTACTAACATTTTGACAATATTTTTGCTAATATGTTGAATGGTATCAAGATTTTGATTTCTATAAAATTAAAGTATCTCCATTTTCATAAGTGTTTTTGGTGATAATGTCCACCACTCTTATCTTGTTAGTGTTTTTGGTGATAATGTCCACTACTCTTATCTTGTTAGTGTTTTGGTGATAATGTCCACTCTTACCTTGTCAGCTCTCGTTAGTCTTGCCTTGCAGAGGTCACACTTGTTCTCCAATTCTTCTTTCTTAGACACGCAGTCATTATACTTTGCCTGTAGGGTAGCAATGCCATCTTCAACCTCCCTGAGTCTCGACTTGGCTTCGTCCAGAATTCGTTGGGTTTCAGCCAAATCTAGTTGGGCCATACGTAATGCTTCCTACAAGAGAGAGGGAGAGACAGAGAGAGAGAGAGAGAAGAAGAGTTTGTTGAAATCCCTTTCTTTCCACTACTATTATCAAGACAAGTGGAGGTTTTAATTCATTGAAATCTTCACAAAGAAAAACAAAACAGACAACAAAAAACCGTCAGGAAACAATATTTAAAAGAATTCAGATATAATGAAAGGAAAATGAGAGGCATAAGGAATTTTATTTAACATGAATAAATTAATGCTGATGTACTCACTCTCTTCGGAGCCACATTTTTGGCAACAAAGTGATATTTATGCATAGCTCTGACCCACTGACAGATGGAGGTGCACGCCTTGGAGGCCTTAGCGATCGCTGCTGGGGTGAACTCATCGTTCTGGATGAAAGGTTCTATCTTACCGATCACAGCTTCCGGAATATTGTCCTGAAAGGACATAAAGATGAAGAAAGTTTAAAGGTGAAGTAATATAAAGACACCGATAAGGCAGAACAATGGAAATGATATGAATGAGAGGAAACAGAAGGAGGTGGAGGAAGAAGTGACTTTGTTAGGTTTACCAATAAATTAAACTAAATGCAAGTATTTGATTGGAATAAACTGGTCTGTGATTGGACAGGACCATTGTGACAAAGGAATGACTAACCTTATCAAAGGTGAAGAGGCTATCCAGAAATTTACCAGGATCTTGTAGAAGTGCCTTGCCTGGTTCCCAGTAGTCATCTACTTTCACCCCTGGTTTGTCTCCAGCCACCCTCTTGGGTTTGACTCCTTTCATGATACAAACCGCTTCTACCGTCATCCGAACCCCGCCGGGAGGTCGCTGCATGGCACGGACCTGATAAGCAAGGATAATACAAGCCAAGTCATGAATATATCTATTGCACAGCTCACCTCTATCACACCATATCTGCTGAGTGAGTTTAAACTAGTTAAAGCAGCATCTAGTACAGGCAGAGCCTCATCTAAGTCTCTCTGTGTAACCGTTGACCCTCACCTCAACCACATCATTTCTGTTGAGTGATTTTAAACTAGCTAGAGCGGCATCCAGTGCAGGCAGAGCCTCATCTAAGTCTCTTTGAGCATCGTCTGCTATCTCCTGAGTTTCTCTGGCCTTAGCTACAGCTTGCTGCTCTTCCTTCTGGACTACCTCTTTGGTTTCATTGGCTACAATCTGAAAAACAAAAATATTAAAAAACCACACATGTAAGAGAAATAGATTGAAATCAATAAGAAAATAATCAAGAATTACATAAACTCACTCATACATCAAATATAAAATATTCCTGAATTTATTAAACTTCATACTCATTCATAAAAAGAAGATACTTCTGAAGTTTGTGAAAGTAACGGTACATCCTCTGACTTAATAATAAATGTAAATAAAAAACTAAGTCCTAATTCAAAAAGTATGCCTTTGCTTTGTCATAGACATGGAAAAAGCATTAAAATACTGTTATTACCAGAGATAAAATCACATTTCATGCTAATAAGTAGCTTCACAGAACACTTCTGCCAAATAATGTTGATCTCTTCCAAACTTTTTGTTTATATACTATAAGAAAGAAATATAAAGAACAATCAGAACCATTGTTTTTCTTCATTCAAACACAGAATTCTGAGACTGGATTCAACCGCTGCTAATAGCCAGTGAATGTTTCAAAGTCTTTCAGTTTGTGGTGTATGGAGGTTACATGATGACAATGACGACGATGATGCCGAGATCCTCACCGTATCTTTCTGGATTTGTTCCATGGTGATCACCGTCTCTTTGGACGCCTCCTCCAGCATCGGCTGCATCGTCTCAAGCTCTTCCTGCATCCTAGCTACATCTGCTGCCGTCGCCAAGAGCTGCAAAACGATGACAGGAAAGGATTTAACCGACAAAACTATGTCATTGACAGTTCTTTGTCTCCAGTCACATCATCAAATGTGAATGTTCATAATCAAGGAAGATAAGTTAAACATAAGTTAGAAGTATTGACGATACAGTAACAAAATAAATTGAACATACAAATGATTCAACAAGTCTAACAGCTTCTTTCAAGATAAATTGGTCAGCATTAACTTACGGGGGACAGACACGATGGAAAGAAAAATTAGGCTTTAAGAGATTTACAAAATACATAAAGTCGTTACATATTTCAAAGTACTTTGTTAAAAAAGTACCAAATTATATATAACAAAATGTAAATGACACAGACATTACATTGAAGTTCAAAATGTCATACTATGTGATAAAAGGGGAGAAAGATGAACAAAGATAAGTCATAAAGTTTGCATGATTAAAGGTCATCTTGAAACATTTGTAGTAAATACCGGGCCAGCTGACATTTTGGGGTGGCTACATTTTCTTTATTGATTCAGTACCATCAAGTTCTATTTAATTTAAGCGATTACTGGTGATGGATAACATCCCCAGATCAACAAACACCGACGACAAAAGCAAAATAACAAACCACCTCAAAGTTCGCATTCAGCTATTACCTTGTCCAGACCAGTCTTGGTCCGGTTCCGGGCCGTCTTCAGTTCCATCTTCTTAAGCTGCAGTAATTTAGCAAAGATGCCGAGCAGCTCCAGGTAGCTGGTGGGGGTCACGTAATTGTGACGAGAAAGCTCTGCCAAGAACATCTTGGATTTTTCTGCTACCGATTGATGAATCACAACACACATGTTGACCTATGAAGAAATAACCCTACAGTAACATCTATAGCATATAGAATAAGATCAACAACTTTTTGCTGGATTTCTCACTTTTTTAAATAAATAAGAGCCCAACAGAGATTCTTGTTCTCGAATGATACAAACGCATTTTCCCAGTCAGTGTCTTCATTTGGCTCATAACCTATTTGGGGTATGTACACTACTTGATGTGCTCTGTGCGTGCTTACTGCAACCATCAACTCTATCAGCTGCCCACATATTGCTTCTGTATATCAGATTGAATGGCTCTATTTACATTGAGAATCAACTAAAATGAACAGACACTATTGAGCATTGCTTGACCACACACGTAACGATGAGCGACAACATTGACTTTGACGGTGAATTTTTCGGTGCGTCCTCTTAAAGTATTTGAAAATTCAGAGTAGATACCATCTGCTTAATTTAGTTCTTAAGAATCTTGAGATTAAAATCTAAGGGTATTTACCAGTCCAGCTACAACCTCTTCACCTTCGTCAAGATCTGGTATGTCACTCAAAAAGTTTTTGGCGACAGACATGAGGGCTTCGTCCGGCCATTCACTGAACCAGTCGATGGTACAGCAGTTAACCAGGGAGGGGAACTGGCGGAGGCGGGCACGGAAGATCTCGCCAATGGGGCTGGAAAGGAGACGAGAGTTATCAATATTGTGATATTGTGCTCAGTTAACTTCACTGACAAGATGGTGTAGCCAGCAGGTACAGATAAAAATCAAGCAAAGACCAGCTGTAAAAGAATGCTATTTCAATCTTGAATAACTGAAGGTTTATATTAAACTTTAAAAAGGACTAAATAAATCTAAAGATTGCGGGTGTAATATCAATTGTAAATTTCACTTTTTCTTCGTGGTCTTTCTGTTTGACATAAACCAATATTTCATGGATTTATTTGAAAGTGCTCTTTTCTCTTCACCCGTTGTGTCAATTTTATCAAATACTAGACATCTGTGTAAGGATCTCTGCTCATACATATATATTTTGAAAGTCTGTTAATAATAAAGCAAACATACACAAGGAAGTAAGTTACATTAGATTCCTCTGAAATTGACTGACAATTAATTGCATTTTTGTTCAAAGCAAACATATTACATTCTGATACAATGGAAAATTAAACAAAGTAACAATCTTTCTAGACAAATGTCATAATTTTCGAGATATAGTAACATTGCATGATAATATGCCAGATTTATATTCTCTTCTCAGACATGAATAAGTAAACGGGTAAAATTTGTTCATATTTGAAGTTTAATATGTGAATTGCAAGATGAAAAAACACTCCCAGAGACTTTCTCTGTTGTTTAGTAAATCAATTGTGATTTAAGTATCAAATTTACATCCATCAGCAAGCAGCGCAGACAATTTCCATTGCATTTTATTTTTTCTCACCTCATACACAGAACGGTATGTATGTTGCTCTTGACACGTTTGGTGTACGCCGAGTAAAGATTGGCCTTTGTGGGTTGCATACCCGAGTCCTGGACTATCGGTTTCATAGCATTGTAGATGGAGTCCAGCTCATCAAAGGCATAGATGTTGGGGACATCTCCTGAATTCAAGATGTTGTTGATATCCTCCAAAAATGATTCACTCTTAATCTGGAAGAGGATATGGAGTAAATTGACGATGAATCTAGCTGATCTTAACATACAACCTTCCTGCTACCCTTCTCCAGCTACTTTTAAAACCTCTCTGATACTCGGTTATGCTCTTACTTACCAAGATGTAGCAAAAAACCTATTAAGCATTGAGTCTTTATGAGGTCAGGGATGGCTTGAAACTATTCAAGATTATTAATGTTCACCTCATCATTTTAAAGGAATTCATTGCAAGTTATTTGAGTATAGTCCATAGATAGGTAACACAACACCTGGCTTTTGATCTGAAAGATGGATAGTGCCAGGTATGTCTCGCTTGTGTTCAGGGATTGGATAACTCCTCTTCTGGGGCTCAAGCTGGCAGTCAGCATTGAGCTGGGACTGTTATCAACACTTAACTAATTAGAAAGCTGAAGAGGTGTGACACTATTCAAGGAAAAAATGTCCCTGATAAGATGCTGTAACATGTTATAATCTAGAAGCCAGCCACCGTGTAACATCAATATATTGAAGGGGGTACCTGGGTATCACTGAAGAGAAAGACGATGGCTTTGTTTTCCAGTCCAGCTTTGAGCATGATGGTCTTGAGATCCTCACGCCATTCATTAGTCCCGTAGTTTTTGGAGAGTTCGATCTGAAAGAGCTCATATTCCGCCCTATGAGCCAAAAAAAAAAACCCGAGCCAAAAANNCCCGAGCCAAAAAAAAAACCAATGAGCAAGCAGGTCAAAACTTATTCAACTAATAGTGAAGCACTAATGAGAACAACAGTAAAGTCTTTCTTGTATTTGCTACTTCAACTTGAAACTAAATTGCTATGAAGTTCAACAAAATAATGTCAACTGTAATGTTCTGTCAAAACCTATTCACAAGTTACTGTCAGAAATTTGACATGCTATTTTCTATTTTTGTGAATTCTTTTTGTAAAACTCACTTACTTTAAATACTAACTTGCTGTAATTCCATATCGAACAAGACATCAGTGCTCAAAGATCAACGCACAAAAAGGAAAGTTAAGCATTTATTACAGGCAGAGTTCAAATCATCTCTGTATATTGCACATATGCTTTGTTCCTCTTATGTGTATGGTTACATACCAAATAAAGTCATACTAATTATTCTCATGAAAGCCTTAAACTACAAACTACACCCAATAAGGCAGTCAAACTCACATGTGAGCTGCCAATCTGGTCAAACTCTGCCTGCCGCTGCCTCCTACCCCAAGGAGAAGGGCATTTCCGAGAGGTTGCCGTATGATCCTGGAGATGCGGCAGACGTGTTTGGTGGCATCCATGAAGAGAACCAGCTTCATCTGGGCGGTGTTGACCTGGTTATAATCTTCAAGGTTCTCTTCCATGACTTTAATCATCTGAAAAAAAGATAGAAACAAAAACTAAAGTCAGCCTTTAGAGGTCACACAATATCATAAAAGTCTGCCATATATGACTTCCAACAAAATTTGAAGACTGATTACCAAAAGCAAATCTCATTGCAGACAAACTTGTAATTTGAAATGCAACATGGTTTTTATCTAGCTGAAAATTTCTTTTCTAAGTGAATGTCTTTAAAGTTAGAGAAATATTTTAAAGGAATTCTGAAAAGTTACCAACTATTTCTTCCTTGACACAGAAAAGCTGTTTAGACGATATCAACAGATATATCTGCTAAATACAATGATCTTTGCTGCACTGTGTCTGCAAACAGACATGCAACAGGTCTCACCATGATGGTCCTTGCTGTAATGTGTGACTTGTAAACAGACATATAGGAGGTCTAACTGTGATGGTCTTTACTGTACTGTGTTTGCAAACAGACATACAGCAGGTCTCTTTGTGACAGTTTTCATTCTGCACCACACATGTCTAAGAGATATACAATCATTGACAAAACTTGTTGGGTCACCCTGCTCCCCTTTTCAATGTTGGCTGCAGTATTAATGTTCACAAAATACATTCAGTTATTTAGCACAACATTGGAAAGCACGCAATGGTTTCACATTATTTGCTGAACTAAGATTTGGGACTATAATAGCAAAGTGTAGCAAAGTAGATTAAAGTGTATCAAAGTGTCTTGACAGTTTCTTCCAAGACTGTATGTTCCATAGATGCAAAAAAAAAAGCAAAGAAAACATAAAGCAACAAAACATAAAAGGAAGCCTCAAAGATTTATAAAAGACCATCAGAAAGGAGTAACAGAAAGGAAGGAAAAAGGAAAAGAAAGGAGAGGGGAAGATTCAGAGGAAGGAAGAGAGATGCAAGCAGGGTTATAGGAAGGGGACATAAAAAAGGGAGGGATGTCGGGCGGTAGATTAAGGGGGGTTAGCTGTAATTTAATACACATGTACTCACCTTTTGTTGGTCTGTTATTTCAGCATACACCTTGTTGTCTACATTAGTCATGAAGTCACCGTAAAAGAGGTGCTCTGTTGGAGTAACCTCCTTGAAGTCCGTTTGGAAGGATTCAGACGTCTTCTTCTTCATAAGGTCTTCAAACCACTCCCTGTCCTCATTGTTGACAAGACGATCCTGGAAGACTCTGCAGTTCTCGTGGTACCAGAGCCTCAGGAGGCTGGGGAGGTCTTCCAATTTGGAGGCAACAGCCATCAGCATCCCTGAGAACAAAATCAGAAGACAGAGAACTGACTGAGATGGAAATTCAAACAGTTTGATGTACTGGACACAAATTGGATACTATACAAGTGAAGATCATAATGAGCAAGATACAATTGCTGTAAAGTTATTCTTTCCACCAGTATCAGTCATTGGAAGTCTGATGTGTGTGTGTGTGTGGGGGGGGAGGGGCAGGCATATTGATATTAAATACTACCTTGTATTCAGTAGTTGTTCAGACTTCCTTGGTTTTATATTCGGGCTAGCGTTGGTTATGTGCATAACTTTGATTATTCAGATTTGCTTACCTTGGAATATTTTTGACAAGTCTCTGAGGTTGAAAGTGTAATGACTCTTTGCTGGGGTTGGTAGCAGCTGAGTGGTTATGGTCTCATAGACATCAATGGAGGCATTGACTATATCACTGCCATGCTCAATCGGCAATGGTGAATTAGCTACAGAGAGAGACAGAGGTGAGGAAAAAGATCAATGGATATAGAAAATCAGGCTCATCTCATTCAGTAGTAATACATAAATATGCTAAAGAAATTGTCTCTAGTTCAACCATCTTTTGGCATCCCAAATAATCGCCTCATATGTCCAATGCACAACATCTACACTTTAAGTCCAATGTTTTTCATTTATTGCGATTACAACTCACCGAGCCAGCTGTTCAGTATAGTAGCAAAGATTCTGAATTTACTGGAATGTTCCATTTCACAGAAGGAGAGGATGTTAAAATGTCTCTTCAGACGGCTGGTGATGGGGTTACGGCCACCGCCAGGAGGTCCCATCGCACACACGAAGCTGATGTCCACCAATTCCCTGAAAGCACCTGTTGACCAACATTAAGACAATTAAGAGTTAAAATTCCTATCATAAAACCAAATTTTCATACAGGTTTGGAGTTAGCACATTTATATTTCAAACAGCAAGTGCTTAAACAGCAAATGCTTGAAGAGCTGCGAAATGTTAATTAGAGGAGATATGGAACAAAAACAAAGATTTACGTTCTCACAACTGAGCTGTCTAGCACATAAAAGTGACTGAAAGGATTCATGAGCAATGGTCACAGCTCATATTGTCTAAGCTAGGATGTTACCATAGATACTACAACATTCTACCTGATACAGATGACTAACTTTCAATACATTGGGGAGCCAAACCCCATTTTTTTAAATGAAATATGAAGTAAAAAGTGTTCAACAAACATTGTACTTACCTTTCATTCAAAGATACTATTTCCTTCCCAAGTTACACACTTTNNAATTATGATGTCACATAACCCATGATAGCAGGAATTAATGTACTTTGGTTTATTTACCAGTCATTTGCACATACACTTGTACAAATAAGTGTATCATGCAATATCAAATTGTTAAAACTTTGATTTGAAGTATTCATAAAGCTGTGTTAATACTACCTCACAATAAAAAGAAAATAATAATGTTAACTAATCAATATTAAAAATATTATATGATGTTAAAATATATTAATAAGTAAATAATAAATAAATTGTAAAGAAAACCAATACATTTTCAGTTACAAGTGACCAGGTTATAACATCAGAATCTAAAAAAGGCAGTTTCCTGATTGACCTTTTACAAACTTTCAGTGCGATGATGATGTTCATCACATGTTCATCTCTCATTTTATGAAATTTCAGAGAGAAAAAGACAATAGCATCAGTACTCTTTGAAATAACAATGAAACTTGTTGACAAAATGATGGAAGTAACAGAACTCGAAAACTCTACTGACCGATCTGTTTGCGGTCGTACCATCCCTTGTGGTCCATCCACTGTCTCAGCAGTTCTATCGGTGGTTGAGCACCATAGACCTCCAGGGCAGGCATGTTCAAGTCATCCACAAACATCACAAAGTACTTGCCAAGAGGGGGCCCAAATACACCCTTTCGTCTGAAAAAAGATAGTGAAGAAGTCCATTAATTCATGCACATTACCAACAAGAATTGCTTTCAACACAGTATAATCACTTAGTGGGTTTTAGGGAGAAAGCCATCCCTTAGTGAAAACTACTACCCCCTGAGAAAGTGACTGCTCCCCTTAAAAATATGTCCTTCCCCCCCACCCACAAAAATCTGCTGGGCAAAAAATGTTGACAATATTGTTACTGCCATTTAAACGGAGCGAGAAATAATCCCTATGAGTGACATCATTATGCATCATTTAACATTTTGGAGGTTGAACTTCCCTCCTTGTACCCCTCCCAGTAAATGCATGTTCGCTTCTTGCATGAGTGTCCCTCCTCCTGAAAAACTGTGGAGAAGACTGCAATGTTATTAATAAGATTAAAGGAGACGTGGATCAATTCAGATAGAAATTACAAAAGCACCAGATTTGTTCCAATGAATTCACACGATCCCTTCCAGTGTTATTTCTTTCTCGGCCATGAGATGCTCCTTTCTCATACCTTTTGTCCAGTTTACCATCTATCAAGTCTTGGGTCTGGTTGGCGCTGGTTCTTGCCGAGAAGTTTATAAAATGGCTGATGAAGTCCTTTGGCATGTTCTTCAATAGTTTATCAGATATGGTCAGTGTCTTACCAGTGCCAGTCTCGCCAACACACAGGACCTGAAAAATCAAAAGCCCAGTCACCTTGATTAGGTGATCACTTTACTTAGGTGATCATTTTACTT
>VJOZ01043895.1:953-12380 GCA_009801055.1 Stichopus horrens | reverse complement strand
TAACCCATGATACCACTGCTGGACATAGGTGGGAATATGCTGTAGTTCAGACTTCAGAAAATTGTCTTTATTAATTTTGTGTTGCAAGAGATTATGAGCAAACTATGTGGGTAAGATCCATACCTAAGAGTGTATTTTTTATGATATCCAGTAGTTTGTCCAAATATACTGTAGACAAAACCATATTCAATCTTTATACCATTTGGACATAGTAGAACTCAAAGCTATGTCTCAGATTGAACCGATGGATACATTTTTTTCTAGATTATTGATAGCAGAGTTGTACATGTAACCAATTAGTTATTAGGGTGGGGAAGGGGGTAAAAAGATAAGGGATGGTTGTAAATTGTGTTTTTGATAATGCATCTACAGTATGTATAGTAACATATGCTCATTATGTCATTAAGTGTGTTTGTGACAGAGCTTACAGCTGTCTTATCTTTCCCTGCCCCGTCCTGTCTCTCGTCCCTACTCTGGCCACCATCTTTTCATCATTGATAATTATCATCACATTCATCTCTACTGTTGAAGTGGCCATCTTGATTTTTATCTCCCCCTTCAGTTCAGGTTGCTCTCATGATATATCATCTCTGTCATTGTCACTACCTTCGTCATCTCCATATCTGCCATTGCTGCTACCATTCTACTTACCATCAGTGATTTTCCAATGTTTGACTTCATCACTATGACATCGTCACTGAGGTTGCCATGGTTATCATCGACATTCTCACTGTAATTGTCTGCTTTATTGATATCAGCAAAATGTTTTGAGACAACACTGGCCACTGCAGAGAGTGTGCTAACATTCACTTTACGATACATTCACTTTTCACCAACAATGTTTCTTTTTATGTCATTTCTCTCCTTTGCAGGGAACATGATAAAAATCCTGAGATGTTTTTTGCTGTTCTTTTTCAACTTCAAGAGGAAGGATATGACTTTAGACTGTCTGTCCTCGGTGGTCAGTTTACGACAGTACCAGGTATTTTTTCAATGTTACCTTTTCAGTGTTATAAGGTTCACCAGTCCTGTGTCTCTAACCATTTCCCCATTGGGAGCTGCTAGGGAGGGTTATTTAGGGGTCTTTGTCAGTCACAGCTAGAGTCAATCACTTGTACTAGGTATATCCCTCAGGATGTTTCATTTAGTTGTTACTCACTTTATATTTAATGTTTTCAACATTCAGAGAATACTATGAGAGGTAATTCGATAAATGAACATGAAATAAAGGAAGTACAACTAAAACTTGTTTCATGCTTGTTGGAGTGCTGGCTACCCCCAGAGTCTTCACAGAATGTAAATAATGCAATAAGTAATATAGCAGTACAACACCACACAAACAGATAACACCCCAGTTTGTCTCATCGTGCCACTCAAGAACTACCTGAAATTCCGTCAGCAAAAGGCAGTGTCGGAGCTCTGACTCCAAGTAACATTCAGCTTTCATTGGCAGATATATTTGTATTGGAATTATGAATACGAACTTACTGGAAGTCATTGGGGGTTTGCAACTGTGATGATACCAGTGCTGTATCTGAGTCGATAAAGTTGGTGGCATGATGCTCAGCAATTGTGAGGTTCTTGGATTGGATCCAGGACCTTGTTACGCAGTAACGTGTGTTTTCTCATGGGTTTCCTCATTTGGACTGACATTGTGAAAAGACAAGACATCAAATTTGACGAAATTGTTAAGTTGGTAGTCACCCGACAGGAAGTTGAAATGTAAAAGCCACTTGGCTTCCTCCACACGTGAGTGTATGCCTAGCATCGTTGAATAACTAACCTGAATTACTGTCATCAGTCCATTTCCTCCTTTGATTTGATGCATGTCAAAGAGCAGATTATAAATAGAAACAGGGAGGGGCTTTATACCTTACTTTAAATGTTGACATGGATCATTATCCTGAGGGTCATGGGATCAGGTTCAACCATTTCATAGCCAAGTTTTTTTTAATTCTATTCTTTCTCACTGGTTTTCTCATCATTTTGTAATTCTCTATTTGCAATTCACTTCTTTTATTCCTGCACAATTGCGAATTGTTTTTAAATTTGGAATTTCCTGATTGTTCAGTTTATTATCGTTCTCTTTGTTTTGAAATACTTCCTTTATTAATTGTTCCTACCATTTGGGACATTTTAGAAAAGGAGAATTCTTCCCCTTGTCTTGAGCACTGCAATCACATCATAGACAAATACAGCATATATAAACTGATTTTATCATGAACCTCAGGTCTCATGATTTTGTAATTGCTAGACAGAGTAGCACAGTGACAACTCTGGGAATCTGTATAGCATATGGCATGTGGTCAAGTTTATACTTTTGTAGCCTTCATCTGCAGCAGAAATATCTAGGTTGACCCCCTCTACAAGGACAACATGAGCCAGGTTTTTTTTTATGACAATTTCAACTCATAATTGTAGGTCTTTCAGCAATCTTAAAAGCCCCTTCCACACTATGTGACTGGATGTGGCACAACTCACTGTGACGAGGTTATTCAAGCAGTGCATCGCAAAGCGTGGAAAGCTTTGCAAGTAGTTGCGAGCAGTTACGCAACTCAGGCTTGTGGACAGAACATGTGCGGTCGTATGAGACTGAAATATGCATCTAACCAAAATGCTGGACTTCTTGAATGACGTCTGTGAAGCTAAGTTTATGGAAGTAACTAGTTAGTCCTCAGTTTGTCACGCCGATGAGATACTGTACTCTCATTGCAGCGAGTCACATCGTATAGTATGGAATGGGCTTTATTTTTCTATATATTCCTAACTTTTGAGAAATAATATTTTTTCGTTAAAAAAGGCAAAAGTCACAGATGCAGTGTTTCCTGTGTATTGCATTTAAAATGTCGCTTATCATCCTTCTTTATATGAAAGGTTTCATACATTTTCAGGCTATTTTCACGAGTTTTGAAAAACTTCCTCAATGACCATTTGAGAGTGACACTCCTTCCACCAAAATGGTGTTTTTTTAAAGCTCTTTTAAAGGTTGTGATTTAGTGAAATTTTGGGATTTTCCCTTAAAATGTCACAACATTTTGCTGATCAGGTAACATCAGATGGTGATGCTGCATAGCTCCACCCATGTTCTCTAAAACCTTAAACACATTATACTTTTTCCGGAGACAATATCATACATATTCCTTCAAAAATTACTGTATTAGTTTTGCTCGCTGTTGTGAGCCCTACTATTGGTTTCTGGAACTTAATATCTTTTGAACTAAGGCCTCTCTCTGTAAGTAGTGACACTATCAGCATATAAGGTGCATGAATTGCTTCTAGAAAGCTCTTGTTCAATCTTACTTGAGGAATCACCTTTTAGTATCTGCATTGTGAGCCTTAAAGTTTCTTGTTACTTAGGAGAAGCTTCCAGGAAATTTTTTTTCTGTAAGCCAGATTTAACCAACAGTGACTATTATACCATTACAGCATGGTTGTCAAATATCTGAGGAAGTTGTAGGAAGTTGAGGAATACAAAGTTAAAATCTCTTCATTACACATTCTATTGATGTTGTAATGACATGTAATCAGCTGCATATTTCTTTTGTTCTCTCATAATTGACTCAGATAGAAAAGAAACACAGTTAGACTGGGGGTCAGGAAAAAGTATGCCAAGCCACCCCTTAAGTAGCTGGGATGAGTACATTTCATGGATAAAGAAAATATCACAAAAGGGAAAATATTTTACAAAATAGTTACAGCTCTCCATAATCCCACCTTGCCTTCCTTTATTGTGAGGATGTAGCTTAAGAATTTATAGTTCAATTAACAACCTGGTGTAGGTTTCATCGATTGCAGTTTTGTTCTTTCAGTGTATTTCTAGTCAGACTTGTCCTAATATGTACACTTTCACTCTTTCATAGCTATTTTTGATAAAGCTCAAGACTTACTAGCATCAAAGATACTTCACTGGGGTTACTTGCCTTCCAAGGATTGTTATTATTCTGTCTTGAAAGAAGAATGTGACGTCGTCGTGTCCACCGCAGACCATGAATTCCTCGGGTTAGCTATGTAAGTCATTCGCTGCAGATTAACTCTCTCACAGAGGTTCATCCAGCTCAAATGAAAATCTCTCAGCATCACCACTTTCTGAAATTTTGAGAATTATTCCTGATACTAAATAATAATCAGAGAGATCTGCTTTGGATGTATTCTTCTATTTTAATACAGTAGGTTCCATAGATCGATGACATCATGACATCTTATGATTTGACCAGAATTGTCGTGATAATTGTAATATTTGGGTTTCTTATATTCATAGCTTGAAGTTTCCAGCTAGGAGATTGTTTTTGTTACTTTGTTCTCTGCAAAGAACATTTGTTTTTGAAGTTGAGTATTCATCAGGACATACTTGTGTAACTTTGTCCTCAAAAATGACATCTTCTCAATATCTTAATTTCAGTTCTATGCCAACACAATGTTTATTGTATGACATGTATCATAATATTGCCATGTAGAGACCTGTATTGTCAAAGAGACCTGTATCTTCTAATTTTTTTTTTTTTTCCATTTTTGGAGATCATTTCTTTTGATACTCTGCACATTGCCCTTGGATTGCATGCAATGTTGCTTTAATATTTTGGTCCTGAAAGTTCCCACTTACTATAATTTCTTAGCTGGTTCACTTTTTAATACTTTGAAATCTTTTGGTTATATGCATACAGTCCTTTATTTTTATTATCATGCATATATGATAGTGAAAAACTGAAACCTGCACAGCATCGAAATAATGTGAACTTCATAACTTCCAGCAGAGACCTAGTTGCATCTGGGTCTTGCCTTGGTAAAGAGGGTCAATTACATTTTTAAAAGTACAAGGTTTATGTCAGTTTTTTATGTAAATTTTCCAACTGCATGTTGCTGAATCACCCGAAAATTGTCTTTTACAACCAACTGTAATTAGAGATAAAGTATCGTGAAACTAAAAGAGGATATAAGCTGAAATTAACTAATTCTAGGAAGCTCATGTTGAGTGTGTTAGGAATAAATTTCTTCATCAAAGATGAAATCACTCATAAATTGGTTTCATTTATACTTGACAGTATTTTAACAAAGCTAGGTGGTCTAACTAGTGACTGGTCATGTGTTTGTGTTACAGTTTATTGTAAGGTGTGTTTGGAATGATTAAGTGCACACATCGAGGTATTTTGAAGTAAATGTTATTGTATTCATTTAGGTTCATGTTAATGCCATTATCATGTTTTTCTGCCAGGGCATTTCATGTACCTTCCTGAAAATTTGTGCACATATTTAAAGGTGCACATTATTAGTCAATAATGTGTAGTGTAGTAAATGTAGAACATGCATTTTACTTTAGTATCTAAACAGTGCTGTGGCTGCGGTTGCTTCCCTCATGTGTATATGGGGGATTTACTGCATGATTGTTCTGAAGCAGTGATCTGCACAGCCCCTGTTCAGTGGAGTTGTTCTTCTGTGTAATGACTAAATGCTGTGGAGGTCCCTCAAAGGTCCCTGAGGTCAGCAACTGACATGCTGTCAAATCACAAAAGCCTTGAATTGACAATATCTCAAGATAAGCTGAAACTGAGTACATTGATAGTTAGTTCTACGTTGCAATGCATAAGCATAAAAAAGTTTATATTGTTTGTGATAAGGGTAATAAGTCATTTGAATAGGTCAAGTTGTAAAAAGTCTCAAAACTCAGTATCTTCAGAAAACGACCTTTGAACTGACACCATTAGTATATCGGTGCACCACATTGAGTAAAACATGACTATTTTCTTTTATGGTTATTATTATAGCCTCAATATGTGGTAATGTTGGAAAATCCATGAGTAATACTTCAAGAAGGAAGCATAATTGTGTATTTGCCATGACCCAAATACTTTTGTGTTACATGTTGAGTTTATACTGTGAGTAGCATAGGTGGTTTTACACATCGCATAGAATCAAATTGTAAGTAACAATATCAAAATCAGAATGTATTCTGACACTCTGGATATCTGATTGCTATTACTGATCATACTGTTTCTCTTTATGATCATAGTGGTGATGTGGCCAAGTGGATATGATCATGGTGGTGATGTGGCCAAGTGGATATGATCATGGTGGTGATGTGGCCAAATGGATATGATCATGGCAGTGATGTGGCCAAGTGGATATGATCATGGCGGTGTTGTGACCTAGTGGATATGATCATGGTGGCGATGTGGCCTAGTGGACAAGTGGATATGATCATTGCAGTGATGTGGCCAAGTGGATATGATCATGGCAGTGATGTGGCCAAGTGGATATGATCATGGCAGTGATGTGTCCAAGTGGATATGATCATGTTAGTGATGTGGCCAAGTGGATCCGATGGTTACATTTTTAGTAATGACACTCAGCAACCTCAAGGTTCAGGGAAAATTTGATCTCTGGCTTGGTCATAGTAGGATGAGATTTTCACGAAAGAGTAATATACAGTTTTCTCAGCTGAAGTGACCTTGTAAAAAAAAAAGCCAAACTTGATCTAGAATTGTAGGGTTATGGTCAATAGATGTAGACCACAGGCCTCCACAGTTGTATGGTTGCCTAGTATTGTAAAACAAATGACCTTCAGGACTCTGAATTATTATTATAGGACAGGAGTAAACCAGTAAGCCTACTCCTTACTTTGCATTAATCTCAGTTATTTGAAGTTTCAGCTTTATTTTGATATGCTATTTAGTGCACACAATTATCTTGTTTCATTGCAGGCTAGAAGCATCTTTCCTTTCCTGTTATCCTCTTTGTCCAAACAGACTGGCATACCCAGAAATATTTCCAAGTTAGTATACATCTTTCATGAAAATTTGTGCAAAGGATCCCAAGTAATGTTGACAAAACACGATAACAAAATTAAGTCTAACTTAAGTCAAATTTTTCAAGAGAAGCCATACTGAAGTCTGTTTTAATTTTCCTGCCTTCTCTTTCTATTTTTTTTAGCCTGTGTTTTGTTGTTTCTTTCAGAGTCTTGCCTTTACAACACCAGACAGCAACTTTTCAAAAAACTTCGAGAATTCTGTAAGAAACCCTGGCTGGCCAAGGAAACATTTCCAGATGTAAGATTAGTTTTCTGTGTTTCTTGAAAAGTGACCGTCGAGTGTTTGGGACAAACTCTTGTTCTGGAATATTATATTCAGTATCAAATGTGAAAGGCCTACCCACACACAGACTGCAGGAGTAATTTGGTGAGAGGGGGTAGTGGGGGGTCCCACCTTTCACTCATAGTGATATTACTGATTCTGATTACAGAACAGTGCATAGGTGTCCTATACCAGATTTTAATGTTGTCGAGCATTGTATACACAGTATCTCAAGAAGGAAAGGCTGCATTGATCTCATACTTGGTTTGTAAGTATACCATGTAAAGTAGAAAATGCGTAGAGTGTTTATGGAGATGAAAAGTCATTTGGGGTCAGCAAAGGTCAAATCATATCCAGATTTCTGATGATATGTGCAAGAAGTCAATCATTTGTCTTTCTTGTTTCCACATTTGTGACTCTGTGTTTATGTCTCCCTTTTAAGTATTTGTGTACTTGTTTCACACAATCATTTAGATTTCTGAGCACATAATGTCTCCTATGCCTGTATGTTACTCGCAAACCACAATCATTGAATGTCTACTTTCTAATTTTATTTGTGAACATAATTTCTCTTTTTATTTTATTTTAGATTGATTTTGGTAGATTTAGTCCTCAGAGACTGTTACCACAATATGAATCTGTCTTGAAGACATGAAAGACTCGCCATCAGAGTTAAGGTTTGCTCCTTTTGTGGAACAGTCATAGTCCTGTTGATGTACCAATCCAGTCAGGTTATTCATAGTACGGTAAGTTTATGGAATGTAACTGGTCATGTGAGCTAGTACTGTGGTAGAGATTTGTGGATTGTAATTTTGTTTAGTAGATGATTTTGAAGGTCAACTTAATCAAGTTTGCTCCATAAACTTGCAAAGGAGTGACAGAAATTAACATGGTATAAATGATAACTGATTGTTATAAAACGACCCTCTCCGTGTGGAAAGTTGTAATCACATTAAAACTGGGACTTTAAAAGTCATCACATGAGTTCAATATTTGTCCCTTCATTTCCTTTGGTACTGCACCATCTTACATTGTGGTTTTATTCTTTTTCCTGTAAAGCCCAAAATTACTCTGATGTCAATATTTAGAGTGATATTTAGTTTCCCACCCGTCAAGAGTTTTTGACCGATCACAAATGGGACAGATGAGGAAGTTTTTACTTTGCTGATGGTCATTGTTTTTCCTGGCAACAAATTACATCATCTTAATTAAGCTGTGTGAAGAGTTGTATCATAACAATGACTCAGCAATATTAATATTCAGCAGTATTAAGACATATGTGAAAAACAAAACAGCTCTTCATTTATGTCCTCTTGGATTGCCTTCATTGGTAATTAGATTAACTCTATTGTTTCATGGAGTCCTGTCATTTAAGCTTAATGGTGTTCAAAGTATGAAATCCTTGAAAATGCAATATTCCAAGGAATGAAAGTCAAAATTTACAAAACTTGGTACGGAAGGGACTAAGTGAAGAGTCCCTGGCCTTTATTCTGGGTTTAATGAACAACAACATTGGATTACGTTTAGTCACTACCCGCAGGTTTCGTGAAAATGAAAATGACTCATAAAACATCATGAATTACAGTAAGATGGGATTTCAAACCAATGAGCATTTTGTAAGTGTCTTAGCTTGAAAAGTAAAAGTTGCTTAACACCTTATTCTTGGTCTGTTTTACTTCTGCTTTAGAGATGGTATTCGTGGCAGTAATACATCTAGCTTCACCATTTCATGGGTTTGCAGAAGGTATCAAGGTGTCCTTGTTGATATTTGGTGTCTAGCTCTCACCCTGAGACCATCACTTTTGTATCTGAGGGGCTCAAGAGAAATGGAGAAGTGACAAAACACTCAAGATAAGAGGTTCAACCTCCCCGATAACCATCCACTAGGATCAGAAGTTGAAAGAAGTAATAAAGCAAAACAATAGGATTCATCAATTTTGTAAATGACATTTGTTTGATGGCTCTAAGGATTTTTAATAAGGTTTTCATTTACATTATTTTCTCTGAGTGCTTTTGCAGGCATGATGTTGATATCCTGAGAGAGTATGTACAGATGTATTATTCCTGGTGAAGTGCATTACTTATGTAGCTAAATAAATTCAATAAAGTTTACAGGGTCCAATTCAGGTGAACTTGTAAGAGTAGAATGTGTTATGATGTCATTGGTGTATTAAAGTTGGTGTAATGGGGTGAAATATGGATATTTAGCAATAGTTTTAGTACTGATACACCTTTTCACCAGCTCTTTCACTTGTCATCCTTTATGTGTGTTTTCTATGATCTGTTTTGTTTACGGTGTTAACAAATGAACCAGTGCAATCAGGTTAGCATGTGTGTGTGTTGACAATTGGTGTCAGTCGGGATGCATGCTTTTTCCAGATATCATTAGATGTGTGATGGATGTGTTGTGTGGACATTAACAGATAATGCTGTACATGAAAATACCTGCACCAGTGAAAGTTGAGTCTGAATATAGGCTGTGTAAGTGTATGTGCATACATGTTGTTGCATCATTGCTTATGCATAGAGGGTAGTACATGTATAGCTACCTGTTATCTGTGCTGTATTAGAAATGAATCAATTCTACTCACAAATCATCAGAAAGTCCCATTGACTTGTTGATTGTTTAATAATTATCTTTTTGACCTCCTGCCTCTTGACCTTTGCTGAAAAAATATCTCCAAATTAATATCTACCAAACCTTGATCTATGACACGAATGACCTGTATGACACCATGGCCCTTATTTACACCACTGATTGGCATTTTCATACCTCTTTATCTGACACGGTTGGAGGTTACAATTATTATCATCTTCATGCTAGGAACCATAGAGACCTTGGGCTCTTGTTTACACATGTTCTAATGTTATCCTTTACATCTGCTGTAAGGTTTTGTGGACAGGATGAGTTTACCACCTATGTGTGTTTACTAACTTCAGTAGCCATTGGTTTGTAATTTATGATAAGACAGAAGTTTTCATTTTTATTTTACAAGTTTGTTATTTAGTTCCTCTTTCGTTGTTATTTTGTCTTTTGTAATGATTGAGTAACAGGTTGTTAAAGTTACATCAAGTTCATGGGCCTTTGTTTCCTGCTTGTTTTTTGCTTTTGCACAAGCTACTCCACAAAGGAATTAAGTCCACTTGGAAAGATTGGGAGCTACTTCCTCTATTTTAAAATAGTGTGTTGGGCAGAAATATATTTTAGATATCACTGAAAAGTGATTCTATTCTAGTGCAGTGCACTAACTCTTGCCCAAGGGTTAGCTTCAAGGAACTTGTGACTTGACTAGAAAGACACATTCACTACATGTACAGTGAACATTGAATACTTAATGTGCATGTACCAAGGGACAAAAAGAATTGTCATTCCTCATATCATCACTAATATTGCATGTGGAAGTTTTTTGCCAACCTCTCGCCTCCAGAATGGTGATCAGACTACAATGACAAAGTACTACAGCAGCAGCCACTCAGATTCCTCTAGGCTGAGACCCTGATCATGATGACATTCTGCAGTGTACAGTCAGTTGAATGTGAATGTAGTCAAAATGCACAGTGTTGGTATGCAACGTGTGGTCAGTGTGTACAGCTGGCATGCAGTATGGGCCTCTCGATATCACGTATTACGTTCTCTCTTCATGGCTGAGAACATTGCTCTGAGTTTTGATGGACACTGTGCTTGGAATGAACTTCCTTAGACTTGACAATTGCTATGTATTACTCTTTTTACAAACTATAAGTTAAACTGTGGTGAGAGGACAGCCATCAGTTTTGGAGAGTTTGTCAATCCCTTTGAAGAGAACACCACTCTCTAACATCAAATTGTTATTTCCAAGTAACTGTGAGGCATCAAGGACATAACTATCATGTTGACTTAATCAATACTGCTACACACCATAGCACAGGGACCGCAGAATCAGCAGGACAAGGAGGTATCTATGTAACACATGTAAAAAAGATGTTTTTCAGGGTACCGTTTTAGACAGTTACCTCCCAACTGAAAAGGTTTTGTACCCTTTAAGACATTTACTCTCCCCCCCCCACCTTACAATTGTAAGAGTTTTGTACTGGCCCTGCAGTACACAAGCAGTTTCAGATTTTCACCTTAATTCAGAGGTTTATTCTACCTTAGCAAAATTGTATTTTTACAATTGTATTTTTGCAATTTATCTTAAACAGAAACACCTCCTTAATACTGAAACAAAAGTGAATTCAAGTGCGGTGACAGTGGAAGAGATAGCAGTTTCAGTCAGATGGGGAAAAAATGGCTTTGGGGTGCTGTGTAAGAGAAATACCCAATATTAGAGATGGGTCGGTGCCGGCATGACTGTTAGGTTTCCTATGTAGAGAGGGTTGCGGT
>VJOZ01043800.1:0-22361 GCA_009801055.1 Stichopus horrens | reverse complement strand
ACATGAAACCCCGCGCCCCTTTCCAATGTTGCGCTACAGAAGTGAATGTACCCTTTGAACAGCGATTCTACAGCCAACATTGGAAAGGGGCGCGGGGTGTCCCAAGGTTTTTTGTCCAAGATTGTAGCTCACATATTGATAAGTGACATCAATATTTGTGAAGATGAAAGTTCAGGCTTCCAAAATAAAACCCTTTGGACATGAAAAACAGTCACTTGTCCTTGGAGTAAAGATTATGAAGTATACAAGGGATAAGTATGAAATATCTTCGGAGCTCCCTCTATTCACATCACAAATTTGCATACTTAGCCAATGTTCATTCATGATGCAGGTTACAAAGACAGGAATTTACCCGTAAAATTGCAATGTTTGGTGGAGTTTGATGGAGGTCACACGGGCAATTGGTCTTTATTCGATGCGTAGCTTGGAACATTATAGAGACAGGTAGTTTGAAGAATGAGCCGCCACAAGGCTGCATTTGGCTGATTAAAGTATCCAGCAGAAATTGATCTTGCTGGTAAAGACATGCAACTTCACTCAGAACTTTGCTGTAGCCTTAATTTTTTTTTTCTGAGAGAAAGAGAGAGCACGGTGGCTAGCTGTGTCCCGGCCCATCCCCTTCTGAAATTGAGGAAACAAAGCTGTCCTGGTGAGGATCATTCTCACATAGATTCATGTCAGTGGTAGAATCATGTTTCAGTAAGTTTAAGAAGGAAGTTACTTTTTCTTTCCTTTGGTAATTTTTAAGCATCAACAAACCAAAACCTAGAGCTGTTGGCCATTTAACTGTTAGTGGTTTGTCACTCAGTACCTACAATGTGCTCCATAATATTAAAAATATGTTTAAGAACGTAAAATGTGTCACTAGTGGTTAGAAGTGTTCAATGAAATCAAATTTAATATTAGGAGTTGAAGACAAGCTTTGTGCTTTGAACATCTTTTCCTATTTCTAGACACACTGCGTCAATGTTTTAACCAAGGTTGTATGTCAATCCTATTAAAATATTTTTGAGTTGCCATTGCAAGTTGATAATTTTGTATGTGGCCAAGTAGCAGACTATAGAATTTGTAGTAACATTTTGGTAAAAGTCCCCCTCATCCTCCCTGCTCCATGGCCATGTATTAGACTTTCTGGATTCACTGATATTTCTGAAAATCTTTCAGCTCCCTTCAAGCTTTAATCTTCAAAATGAGAAAACACAACAAATTTGCCGAATGAATCAAACTGAAACCTGTAAGTGATATATACTGCTTTAAGCTCTCGTTATCAAAAACAATATGGGGGAGTTAAAACGGAAGGGCTACTTCAGATGTTTGTGCAGGGCTTTTTTTTATTTCCTTGAGTTGCATGTGGGCCCCAAACTGAAAAAGAATAATGTTTGTCCGTGACAGAAGAAAGACTTGTGCAATCCATTCATTGTTTATCTTTTCCCCAAGTTAGCAAATTAGGAAGATTTGCCATTGATTTCGAAGAAGAGACATTTTCGGCCATCACCATGGAGAAGGAGCCGGTGTGACATCATCAGGAAGATTGACGGACTGATACCGGCCAATCTAATGACATGTCCTCATCAGTCCTGCAGCCTTTGACAGATGCTGTCAAATTATGGCGTAGATCAGGGGGCAGCCAAAGTTTTCTTTAATGCCACAATTGCTGTTAAAGTTGTTACATGAGGCTCGTAGAAAAACCCTGCAACATCAGAGAATCGCGTTTTTATGGCAGTTATGTGTATATGAATGGTAAAAACAAAAGTGGACAAACAGATGGGAAATTCTTATGTATACTTTTAACACTGATCAGTTGAGATGAGCAAAAACAGGGACTGTATCTTAAAGGGAATTATTGGGTTTGTTTTACAGAAAAAAAAAAATTGAAACCATCCTTTTGTGGAAACAATTCCAAATAAGGCAGGACAGTAACTTACATCTTTTCAAGATGTAAGTTTCTCACATACAGAAATTCAGTTATTCATTGCTCAAAAATTAATTGTAATAAATTGTGTATTATGTAATGATATTAGCAACATATTATTACAATATATTAGCAACAGGGATACTGTGGCCTATTGTCTCACTTGTGTGGAATTTTTGGAGAGGAGTTAAGATGTAACCCTATAGTGTAAGGTGTGATTTCAGAGACTATGCCATTTCTATCTTCAAGAGGAGCCTCTCAATTATCTCCCTGCAATATGCGAGCGGTACAGATGAATATCCTGCAACAAAGTGATGAGTACATTCATTGGTGCAAATCATAAGTTTATTCCACAATAATTTGAATTGCTAAAATGCAGACCCTGCCAGCAAGCCCCTCACCGTGGTGACTTTGTCTTGGGTCCAAAATTCTGAGCCGGGTACCCTTAGTACATAGCTGGTCGGTTAGTGCAGTGTACCCAAAGATATAACTGTGAGGTTACACATTTGATGTGAAGTTGCAGTGTGACCTTTTGCTTTCCATGGTAATATAAATGCTATGTGTCCTAGATATTGGCATAAAAATTAAGTGTTCATACATCCTAACGTTTGCAACATGCACAATATGTATGTGAGGCGTTGAACCTAGGTAGCAATTTCAGAGACAGGTACTTGGTGGAAAAATTCATGAACGGCTTCTCATGCACTGTTATGTAACCTAGCTGTGTGTTTCAGCAATTATTGTATTCCATCAATAGTGCTGTCCTGTAAAATAATAGCTTACACAATGGAGATGTATTACTCATACATCAGCTCTTATTGCATTCATAATTCCAATGTCTGTGAACTATTGCTTGGATTCCGACTGAATGTGAGTACATGCTGTAAGCTATTAATATTCATGTATTCAAGTGGGTTCAATAGCACTCAATACTTCTTTTCTGTAGGGTGTGATTATTCATACTCTTTTGAGCCAATCATCAGACGTTACGAAAGACTCATAAATATGGAGACCTTGGATCCTAGATGAGACCCATCTCGAAGCATTCACAGGTGTTTAGGTTTGTAGGCCTGCGTCAATTGGCTGTACATACCAATACCTGCCATTAAGGTTAGATTTTTAGGCCTACGTCAGATGGCTGTACATACCCACAACTGCTTGGAAGGTCTTTCAAATACATTCTCGAATAAAGGTTCACATGGTCTACATACTGACTCAAGTGTGAACGGCACAGTTTTGACTGCTGCGTTTTGCTTCCTCTCTTTCCTTCAGATCTGCTGTCTTAAATTTCTCATCTTGAAATTCGTTTTTTGAAAATTTTGTCATTCATCCTCGCTCTACATGAATCAGTGTGTTTCTCAAGTACGTCATCTTTCTTTGCTAGTTTACAAAATTTGCTTGCAGAGACAGATGGATATTTGGCGTTATTTGGTACAAAACTCCATCAGAGTAGTGTGTAGACAGGTGTACGAGTCCACACCCACACAGATGTTTATTCATGATGGTGTATCAGTCAGGAATATTTCTCCCATAACATTGTCAATATTTGATGGATTTTGGTGGAATTTCTTCAATTATTAATACAGACAATACTCCAAGTACCCTATGCCATTCAACATGTGGATTGAATTACACAGCATCGTATAAGACCATGTCGTTGCTATGCTTCATTTCCAAGTTTTATAGCAAATGTGCGTGTCCTTCGATCCGTAAACCACATAGGTGTATACATTGCCCTAAGCCATTGTCTCTGAAGAGTGGCTTTAATTAACCAGCCAAAATGATTAATCCCACAATAATCAAGCAAATTAACTTCACAATTAAATTTATCCATTTGGCTTGTGTGTGCGTGACTACAATATTCTGTTCATTTTAGGGGTATGTATTTTCGGCAAGTGAACAAAAACTGTGTGCAGATAATCGTGGTGAAAAAGAAAAAAATTTCGCCTAGCCGATGGTTTCTCTGCAAACTGTCATTTTATAAATGTGATTTTTTTTTGGTTAGTTCCGGGGTTATTAGAGGGAGCTTTTTGGGAAAATTGGTTGTATGGCAAGACTGAGTTTCTAGTACCAAGAAGGTTACTACAGACGAGAACTGAAAAAATTGCGTATCGCATTTGTATCAAGTGTATTTCTGTACAAGCATTGTAAAGTATATTTTGTAATGTAATTGAAGTGTTTGATTACCTTATACACAATGATGCACCGGATCTATGGCCGGAACTAGATATCTGGTGCATCTCCCATACTAAAGCAAAAATCCATGCAGTCTCTTTTTTTCTGTCATATGTCAAAGGTCAAATTAAATTAGATTAAAACAGATTAATTGATATTGAAAAGATATATTGCAAACAGTAATTCGTAGGCTTTTAGATTTTCCAATGACGTTTCTTCTATGATGTTACTCTATGTGCTTGGTACACTTTCGTTCACATCACTTAACATTTCTTTTTCTTTTATTTCTGATCAAACTTTTTCATCACAGCGGGATAGTCCAACTTTCTTGTGCAAAACTTATGAAACGAAAAATGCAGAAGTGATGGTTTATCTTAGAACATGGACTAGTGTTTTTTTTTTATGTCTATGGTTTCCCTCTGTAGAATATTGGTATCAATATGTGTCATATTAACGTACGACTGATTAAAAAGTCACCGACAATCTTGGCAGAAGATGAAAATTTCAGTCACGTGCCAAACTCAGCAGTTCTGAGAAAAAAGTTTCAGATCTGTGTTTGATACTAGCACCCTAAATGATCTGAATTATTTTGGAATGGGTAGATTTATGGTGTACAAAATTACATATGGAGGCATTAAATCACACTAAACAAGACAAAAACAACAGATGACAAGCTCAAATAATTGATTTAAGTACTTTTGTCAGGAGTAATTGTCAGGAGCGGTTGAGTTCACATTAAACGTTCTATTTGTACCGGTCAGTATAGTCGACAGTTTGCAGAGGTTTTGTTTCGTTGCTTCGAAATTGTTAGAAGGAAATAGGGAGGGTCGATAAAGCTTTTTGTGGTATCTCCTACTGTCCCATTCCAGATTGCAGTGCACATGCAGAAGCTTTGCATTCCCATCCCACTTTAAAGACCAAGTGACATTCATCTAGAAAATTAGATCTGACTCCATTCACATGTTGATTAACCTGCATGACATTCCACTGAAATTGCATTGAAATTGCATTGAACTGCTTACATATCTCTAACCGTTTTTGAGATACGACTTTTCAAAGTTTGATGAAAATGCAAAAACAGGTGATGCTTAGTGTCACACAGTGTCAGTATTTCTTTTGTTAATTAGACTTATATGAATCATTTCCTAATTACTGAGTTTCACATTGGTAAGTGCTGTCAATATTTTTTGAAGAAGAGAATCTATGTTCCCAAAATAAAACCCTCAGGGCACATCAAATTTTCTCAAACTGTCCCTGAAATGAAGGTTATGTAAACATAGGATAAAGTAACTTATGTCATGTGAGTCTCTTCCCAGACGTCACAAATTTGCATATGTGACGTATGTTTCATTCATGATGCGGCTGTAAAACACAAATTCGTTCGTAAAATTGTCAATGCTCGATGGATTTTGACGGAAGTCGAAGCTATTTTCAATGTTTTTGATGATGAATTTTGTCAATATGCCAACATGTGTTTTTCATGTCACATGTACTTTAGCAACAAGATCCATTCGTGGCAAGATCACTGTCTGCATGCTTTTCTGTAGTTGAGGAATTCCCAGCCACATATTCTAATCCCTATGATTTCCCCTACTTCGGATGCCATGCCGTCGGACCAAAGTCTGTCGTTCACGACCGAGTTTGTTGCTTAATTGTATCAATGTATATATGGTGCACGGCAAAGTGAAACTCGCGCTGCTTCTTTCTCTCCAAAATGAGTTTGAAACTGGAAACTTACTCTTCAGTCCGTACCCATGCTTTAATTGCATGCCTTTGATTTATGGAGTGAATGTGATACATCTTACAGATTTTATAGTTGGGTTTTTGGGTTCTTACAGTGCCAAATAAATGACTTAATTTGACAAAATTATGTGGTTGATGAAACATAAATGGCAAGGCACGGATGTTTTATTATGTTCGGAGCCAAACAACCGTCCTGTCGGGTCCCAGCTATTGCTTGTTCTGGAAGAGTAATTTACGGCCTCCTCGTCAACATCCTAGCCCGTTATTTTGTATTTGAGATCTCTTCCGACATCTTGCTGTCGTCACAGTTTACAGTGTGGCCGAATGAGCTAGGATCATGGCTTGTCGTGGCAGTGGTTTTGTTATTGATTCGGGGGGATCGAAGACGACATTACAAGAAAAGCAAAGAATGTTACCATTTCCCACTTTTTTCAGATCATTTTCTTAAACATTGATGCTGTCGGCGTTTTCCGTGCGTTAATTGGGATTATTTTTGTGCTTTGAGCAAAATTGATAGATAGAAAAAAGACGTCCATAGCAGATGCAACTTTGTCTCGTATCTTACTAGACCATACAAGTTTGCCTTTGCCAAGTGACTAGTTGGTCATTAAAATGCTTTTGGCTCACAGCTTCGCAGCTAGGTGTTCAAATAGGTTAAAAATTCACTTGCCAGATGGATATATGACCAGTTATGCGAAACAGAATCTCAAATGGCCGGCCTGTCTCCATTGGGGCCATTGGCTCTCTGTAGGCACCTGATTCAATCAGACTCTCCTCATGGAAAACCTGAAAAAGTCATGACAATTTGGAAAATGGTTTTTCAAGGCCTGGAAAACGTTTGAACTTTGGAGGACTTGTGTTTAAGTCCCGGAAAACCGTCCTGGAAATAGTCCATGAAGTAGCATTGTCCCTTTCTCACTTGAAATGTCAGAGTATGTTCTCTTTTGGAATATTGAAATTTCTCTTCACATCATATTGCTTGGCATTTGCTGTTATAGTTGGAAACGTCACTGCCATCAGATCATTTGTCAAACATATTGTCATAAAATGTCGTCAGTGTTTTTCAGTGTGTTCAAATTATTTTTTTATCTTAAACAGAATTGATACATATAGGAACAGAAGCGTATCTGGATGCTTTAACTATATATCTTATCTTACTTTGCCAAAATAATTTGCTATTGCTGAGTGATCATAATGTATCCATATCATGTGTTTGGGTTTTTTTTTTTGTTGATTATTGCTCAGTTTGCTGGCAAGCTGTTCAAGACATTAAAATTGCCAAATAGACATCTTATCTTGTTAGTCTCGGTGAACTGATAGCCAACATATGGCTGCTGTGCTCTTCATCTCTGACTTAGCGAAGCATCAGGCTTTCTCCCCGATAACATGGAACCCCTGATGAGCTTGATGCACTTGGCATCCCAAACTACATACACTTGCTCAAAAGTTCAGGTAGAATCTTTAATAACTTAATTTCATTTTCATTTTTCCCCTTATCAGACGGTCTGTAATTTTAATAGTTAAGGAAAAAGGGAAAGCAGATTAATGCCCTGCAAATGATTTTTCACTGTTCTGTAAAACAGTAAAGATTTTCAATAAATTAATTTCGGAAATGCCATATGTATGTTAGCAATCATGTCTTTAACAAAACATCTTAAGGGCAGTTGTCTGAATTCACAACTGCTGCCCTCTATTTCATGTGCTAAATGTCTGCTGGCCCTACAGAGATATGGGAATGTCGCCCTCTATTCTTTATTCATCCTCATGTCTGTCTGTGTGAGCTGATCCCTTTGTGGTCTTCATAATTTTCTGATTTGGTTCAATGCACTAACGACATTTATTGCCCGGTATACCTAGTGACGTCGTTCACAAAAGCTCGCGACATATTTTACGGTTTTGCTTTTTCATGAAATGCAGTGATTAAACGATACAGGAGCAAATTCAGATGAGGAATGAAAGAAATAAAAAGTCAATGTTCTTGGCCTCATTTATCTTGCTTTGATAATCTCAGTCTTTGCTTGAGGGATTATGTGTGCATTACACTGGAGATACTACTCTGATGTTATGGCAAGAGTTTAGCAATCGATCAATGACTGTAAAATGATTCTTCCAAAGTGTAAACTAGCTGACCCCCCCTTCAGCTTCTGGCAATGGTGTCGTAGACTGGCTTTGAAGTCGGTGAGCGGTTACGTTGCTTTGATCTCTCAGCCCAGTTTAATGTTTACTATAGTCTGTGGCTGCACTTTGTAATTCAAAGCAGTCCCAATGCAAAACAGTTGCAGAATTAGGAAGCAAACCATGCACTACGAAAGTATCACCACCGCAGAGATGATGCATGCTTTGAGGAGTTTTATAAACGTCAAATCAGCTTCATTTGACGAGATGTCTTTGATGGCGATCGATGTCTCTGGAAGCAGAGCAAAAGAGAATTGCTAACATTTACGAGTCCACTCGGGGAATTTGATGCTCTTCATGTATAAGTTGTCCAAAGCTGGAATGAACTATGATTGCAGGAAAATAAACTTCTTGAATTTCTGGTCCCTCGGACATATGAATGAGATTTGCCTGGTTAAACTGTCTTGCAGTTGTTCTTACAGTCTCTTTGGTGAAAGAAATTATTGAGTTTGATGGATGGGAGCTCTAGAGGGTGGGGGGGCTGAAGTCACCAGAAAATGTGAGGTGTGTTTCATCTCTAGGAGATGCCGATACCTTACAAATCTTAGACTGGCATATAGTGGACAGAAATGATTGACAAAGTGCCATCAGGAGAAACCAATCTTTTCCCTCCCATTTAAATTACTTAGAAACATTTAAGTTTTACCATTATGTCATTAATTGAGACTTTATCTAATTATCTCACCTATGTTCAATTATATACATGGAAAGGTGGTTTGCATTAATCCCACCAAAATATCACCTTACTGCCACATTCTACCACATAACTCTTACTGCATTGCAGTCACCCCAAATTATCTTACTCAGTATTCATCTCATCCTACATTCACCTCGATCCACTTATGAGGTTTCTATATGCGCAATATTCTATTTCCCCTTCACCCTATATCTACCTCACCATATGTGGACCTCACCATATATCCACTTCACCATACATCCACCCCACATGATATATCCACTTCTCCCTATATCCACCTCACCATATGTGCACTTCACCAAACATCCACTTCACCATACATCCACCCCACACAATATATCCACTTCACCCTATATTCACCTCACCCTATGTGCATCTCACCATATATCCACTTCACCATATATCCACCCCACACATTCTATCTACTTACTCTATATCCACCTCACCATGTGTGCACCTCACCCTGTATATCCACTACAGCATTTATCCACCTTACCCATTGTACATAATAGCCACAGATGACCCTCAGTGCATGCTACCCACTGTACCTGACGTGCCTCAGCCTGTCCCATGTATGTGATTGGACCATTATGAGAGTTTTACGCCCTCACGTGAGGGGCTTTCATATCCCCCACATGTGGCCTTTTTGAACAGTCCAGTGGTTTTATGATTTCATTGATTGTGTTGTGTCAAACAACATAAGAACAGACAAAGATAATATTTTACAAGCATGTCCAGATTTCTAATGATTATAGAAACATATACAGAATGACCGGAGTGAGGGCGTCTCAGATTAAAATACGACCTATTCTATCATGTGGTGAGGGTGCTAAAAATGAGAAATCTCTCCTTTCTGTAAGGGTGAAATTTTGCCATGTGACATATACTCTTCCCTAGCTCTGCAGTGATCTTTTATTACAACGACACAGCGAGCTCCCACTGTATGACTCTGTAATTATTTCACCCTATCATCCACTTCAGCCTGTCCACCCAGACCCATCCAAGTATTACATCCTTCCCCCATATCGCTCAGTTAGGCGTGTTACAAACACCACTGAATAATTGCCATCAACTCTTACAGTCCACTGCACTCCATCCACCGCAACCCCATCCACTGGCCGTTCTTAATATTTACTGGCTCTTAACAAACCACTCTGCAAATTCATGCCATTTGAAAAACAGACAGACCAACATACGACACGTCCAGCCTTAATTTACTTGATTAGTCGGTAACTGTTGTTCACTTTTGAAAACATTACAAATAGCAAATAAAACACAACAAAGTCCATCAGTTTCATCTACCTTACCCACATGGTAGCTTTTACTTTTGCTTTTAGCATCACATTTTTCTACATCACAACTGTTTACTCGCAAAACAGCATATTAGAAGCCCAGAAGCATTACTCGATGTTGACATCAAGCCGAGCTTCCTCGACTCGCCACAGTATGTTTCTTCCTCGTTAGTATGTCTGTGTGTTTGCATCTACTCGTCGATTCCTATGAAACACTGCTTCTTCATTCTCCTTGGAGCATTCTCTCATTCTCTCTCTCTGCCTCAACGCTTTGTTTGAACCTTCCCCCCTCAATGATGAAATTGAGGAACGTTGAACTTGCAATTGAAAAGTGACTCGATTGGCCAAAATGTAACCAGAGACATTTAAACTGAAATGAGCTGGCAGCATTTAGCCTAGGCGCAGCTGTTTCAAAATTGAAACTGATTGGTATCCACAAGGAAGTGAAAGGCAATCTTTCTGGGCTCAGGATACTACTTAGCAACGGGTTCTGCAGCGGGGTAAGCACTTTTTGCCACCTCCGCAAAGCCTCCCCGTTTTGTCATCGGAAAGTGAATTTTTGTTCCATTTTCTCGTCGGTTGTCGGTTGGAAATTTACGTGTCTTGATTGTCTCACACTTCGTAGGAGGAGTCTTTTCTATTAGTCAATTAAGGTTCTTTCACTTGGATATATAGAATTATTTTTCCAAAGATGGCTGTTCCTGGTTTTCGAGATCTGGTAAGCCATTCCGCATGTTTTTGTGGATATTTCTCGAAATTATTCTCTTTTCTCTTTGTGAAGTGTTTTAAGTCAATTCACATGCATACATACATAATGGTTGTACTATGCACTGTTTGAAAACGTCTGGGTGTCAAAATTTCATGTAGGAAAAGTTTGTGGTACATGAAAGAAAAAATTTGCCATCAAAATTGATACTTTCTCTTAATTAATTTTGTCTTCAAGTGATACACTTTACTTTAATCTTGTATTCTTTTTTCGTTATGATCAACCTCCTAGTGTGTCATTCAGAGGATTTGTGTCCTCTGCCCATCCATTACGGGCACCAGATTTATCGACCACCTTCTCAGAATGAATAAAAAGAGTTAATTTTAATCTGCACTTTGATTTATTCCCTAATGTAAGAAAAACCATGAGGGCCCTGGAAGTGATGTGGATCAAATTTGTGTATAGTTCATTTACCCCGGAGTCTGATTTCATGTTGAAATATAAACACATTTTGGTTCATGTGTGCCCTAAGGGAACAGAGACTCTGGGGGCGTTTGCATTGAACTTTTCGAACCGTAAATTGTGTCACTGACCAGAAAAAGATGCCCTCAATTTTCCTTTCTGGCTTTTCCACTCATTTCGTAATTCAAGTTTTAGACTCTGCAATCGTGTTCAAAAGCTGCAAAACAGAAGAAATAAAATAGTTCGTGTAAATGAATAAAATATCTTACCTTTTCTTCAACCGGTCGTCACGTATGGTACTGGTTGACTTCAAAGTGTTGAAACATTAATGACAGAAATCTCTGCAGGTTTTTCACCATGTCCACATTTTAACCTAATTTTTTTTGTGAGGAATCACAAAAGAAAACTTTCTCTAAAATGTCGCTGCATGGAAGTTCAACTTTGCAGAATTTTTTTTTTTTTTTTGTAGCTTATGGGAAGAATAACGTGGATGGGGGTATTGCATGGGACTTTGTGATTTGGCATTTGAAATGCTAGCTGCGCTCTGTAAACGAAGACTGTGTCTTCTTCTAGTTTTTTATCAGGGTTTGCCAGTAATGGAGTAGCTCAAAATCAAAAAGATGATAGAATTCCCTGGCAGAATTTGTCGTATCTTCGAACGATCCTCGCATCACTTCCTGACAAAACAGGTCACCAAAGTAACCCAGTCTCCCTCTTCGATATATTACTCTGATTCACCAACTTTATTTTTGGAATGAAGGTTGGCTTGGCAACACACTTGTGGATCGATGCATGGTTAACACCATCACGCAGTCATACCACCTCATTTGCTTAGTAACAGGCAAACCACTCGCACAGAAAATGGGGGGTCCATCATGAAGTGTCTTCGGGTTAAAACAACGGTTTTTCTTTAAAGACAGTGCAGACAGACGATGCAAAGAAAACCTGGCTGGTATCCCCACCAAATTTAAAGCCTTGAGCAAATGAAGGTCTGAAGGAAGAATAATTAGAAAATGTGATGGGGGCACCCTTGTGTTGAAAAGTTGAAACCGCACAGAATAACGTTGAGATTATGGCGTTTTTAATCATCTCGCATGTTTAGGTAGGCAGTGGTATTTCTTAGCAGAGGAAGTACCCCGAGTCATGATTAAGAAAGTAAAATCTAAAGAACCTCGATCTCCCCGTTGAAAGTAGCAATTATAGAACAATTAAATCAGCTTCTTTGAAGCAAACTTTATGAAACAATTGCCCCCCTTTTTTTTCTCAAACAGTTTATATTTCATTTAGCACCAGTTGATTAATTTCATGACCATCCGAGAGCTGTGATGATTTCAGGAACATAATTTTACTATGAATATGTTCCGAGCCAAAATCCAACTTGTTGATGGCTTGATTTGGCAAGTCTCGTCATTTCCCTGCTGTGGTTTTCTTGAATCACAGCATAACAATTAAGAATGAAAGAAATTTAATATTATGTTGAGCTGAGATCTATGTATTCTACATGTATTCATTAAATATATGAATAATACATGTTTGTGGGTTCAGTACGTGGTAGGAATTATTTCATGAGTTGAAAGACTGTATATGTTCTAGTTAAGGGGGCAAAGCTGAGTTGAATAAAATCTCCCACTCTCTCAATGAGTGACATTATTCGTGCTATTGCAGGAATGGAAAACGTTATTTGTTATACACAACACCTCAAAACTTTCATAAAAATTTGATTCAGTAAGACAAGAGGATATAGCGTAACTATAATGTATGTTATGCAATGTACAATGGCCAATGTTGTAGTGATATATTGAGTCGTGGCCCATTGCGCCTGTGTGCTGCAATGCTATGATCATTGAGTTGGTGCCCAGAATTGATACATATTAAGTAACCTGCGGTTGAGCGTCATAATCATGGTGATAGTGATGATTACACATTACATGGCCAACCCACCAATCAGATGTAGAGGAATTGATAAGCGGGTGTCATATCAAATGTTGTTTTTTCCAGCTATGGTACTTTTGCTCTTTCGCAGGTTATAGTCATTAGTGGGGATGTATCACTTGGGTTGGCAGTTACTGTTTTATGACCAGATGTCTGTACCACCAAGGCATAGCAACATATATATTGCTTAAGATATGTCAAGCTAGGACATGTGCAGTGACCCTTGACTCTTTGGTTATATTAGTTCACCAGTGCTGCCTGAGTTACTGACTGAGCTGGTTGATTGATCATAACAGATATGAAATAGGATAGATAGATCCCTGCTATACTACTTATCCTTGTATACCCACACATGCCAACTGCTGGTTTGTGAGGGTTATAACTGTCAAGAAGGGTAAACCTCCTGATTTAGTGGCTACCACTATGTGCAGTACTGTGTACTAGTCGTATCATATGGGTTGCAACATTGTCCACTAGGAGACACTGTACATGTTTTTTTTCTAGCTGAGATATACTGGTTTTCTGGTTTAATCATAATTGTCAAACAAAAATTCACAAAAAAATGCGAGCTAACTTATACCTTGTCATGTAGGGGTACGTGTTCATATTTGATTAACTGAATGCCGGGTAATTTTAATATGTCCACTTTGTGAATTCTAGCTTCAAGTTCAGTTTTTCATGAAAAAGAGTGCTACTGAGTTGGACAGGCTAAAAATTGTGCCAGATATTTGTGGTCATGTTTTGATGAGTGCCCGATGTAATGCATGAGTGTCGGCTAGTAACGTACACTCGGTGCCACGTTGCATGGGCACGTCCATATTTGAAGTTTGCTGCCGAGTTAAACCCATCAGTTTGAGTACATATGTCTGATGTACCTTGCTCATGAAGTGAGTAACACCTCTCTCTCTACGACCATTATGCATATAATAGTGTTGCATAATTGCTACCCCTGCAAGAAGAGGGTATTTTACGTTTCTCCATTCATCCAAACTAATTCACCATTGCTAAATTAGTATTCATAAGGAGATGGCATACTCTGTAATACACAAAGCCATGGTTTGGCAGATGAGGCATAACAGTTTGACTATCAAGTCTGTTCGGAAGCAGGACAGTTTCCAAGTCACAACTCATCGAGTTGTAACGGTCTCTTCCGGCATTTGTGTATGACCTAAGGGTTTTGCAGCTCATTTTTATGCATGGTGTTTCCTTTGGAAATTGGTCTATTCATGGCGATGCACAGACTTCTATGACGTCTTTCGTTTCTGTGAAAGTGATATTAGTTCTGCTTGATATCTGGGGTGACAAATGAAACAAATGCGATATTTTTGTGCTGAGAGGATAAATTGCAAAGTTTGAGAATTGTGGAAAACTACAGTGACTGTGAACAGCTGGCTATGTGGGTCATTGTTGTATGTTCTGTGGCAATGTGTCATATACGTTTTTAGCATAGAGCACGTGTCCGTATAGAAGGTGCCACCCTTTACTTTTTGGTCACTCATGATTGAAGGCTTGGCCTTCTCTGAAATGCTTGGTAAGGCTGACAGTTTCAGCCATCAGTTCGTGCATAGCTAATAGCATGAGGGAGATATAAACAGAGGACAATATATTCCTGATTTTTTTTTTTTTCACAGTTAAATAAATCAGTGAAACTTGATCATACACTGATATAAGAAACAGAAAAGTTGTGATAAAATTCAACTATTACAATTCCTCAGTGAGGTTGAAAGTTTTTCTCCCATTAAAATTTCCTGCAAATGGATGATCATTCTAGGTGAGCCTTCCTTAAAGTATTCTTCTTTGCTGCTTGTGTCACTCAAACTGGGGTATGATGACATTCATGTGACTGATGGACAAGTACAATTACTGCGAACCTCAATTGTCACATACCATTGAAAAACCGTAGGATTGTCACCATGGCAACAACATGTGACTGTGTATAAGCTGAACCTGTTGGCTAAACATGAAAGCAAAGGGGATATGTAAGTCCCAAAATCATTGAAAATTAACTTCTGTTCGTGGTTGTCACCTTTATGTGCACTTTCCAATCCATACAAAGAGAGAATATTATTTAAAGTAACATTTTCACCCAGAAAAGTGGCAACCTTGACTTCGTTATCAAATTTAATATCGACCGTCTTTTTCGCTGCAAGGGCAATATCTCACGTTACGATGTGGCTCTATTGACACCTTCCAGCATGTGTATCCAGTCAGTATGTTTAACATGCTTTTAGTTTATCGTTTTTTGTTGATTTAATATTTATTAAGTATATCTTTGATCCTGCAGAGTACACAAACATCCAAGATTCTCAATTGGTTTTTATGGGATTCTTTCACATTGCGTTTCGCTTTCCCTTTGGAATGTTTGACGTGCCAGTAATGTTTACACCGTCCATTAATGTTACTACATCAGGTGCAGGCAAAACATTCCCGTCAAAGTCTATCTGGTGAAATAAAAAGTGGGACAATTTTTAAAGTGCACCGCAGCGCTATCAAGCGAATGACTTCGCTTTACCCAGCAGATCGGCTTCGTGGCATCGGCGTGAAATTGATCTGGAGTTGAAGTGACAGTAAATCAGAATTCCTTGATCTGTCTGTGTACAGGAAAGTAAATTTATAAAATCCTTGACTACCATCTTATAAACATACATTAAAGAACACTGCAGACCATCAATAGTAAATGACCATGATACATATCAGTCTAGCTTTGATATTAAACAGACCCACATTCATCAGAATAATTTGTATCTTCCTCAGTTTTTCTATCAAAATGTTTATTTTGTAATGATACCAGTGCTTAAGGCAGTTAACCAATCATCTGCTAGATTTATACACCACCTTTTCCTGTGTAGTATGACATTGTACGAGTTTGTAATGCCCCTAATCCCTGGTTGTCACATCCCATTGATATCTGCAATGCATGCCGTAAATGGCGTCTGCCTGTTACCTTTCTTTATTTTCTTCATTCAGACTGTCTTTGCCATATGCAACCTACATCGGTTGTGATGTCTTTTGTGAGCGCATTTCATAGGTTTATATTTGTCTCAGTCATTGGCAAATTTGAATCAGATTTGCCCTCTTATTCAAATTTTGACACTTTTCAAGCAATCAAAGTCACTACTCTGGGTAATCTAATCCCCCAAGATGGATTCCTTCGCAGACGTGATCTCCATGAGGGCAGCGAAAATCTCTCTTCTCGACAGGTGATGCCACTCGCCACAGATTGCAAAATCTCACTTGTCCACCTTTTATCCCTTCTTCAACTTGGAGCCCTTCCCCTCTCCCCCCTCGAAGTTTTATATCCTGATAAGGTCGCACATGACCCGTCACTACAAGGAGATCGATGCAATTTTAGGCAGGTGTCCCTGACAGCTAGGTCGCCGTTTACACGTCGCGCCGAGAGGTACACGCTGTAACATGGTGTGCGAATTATTGCAAGTGGGTCAACTCATTTTCTGGCATTCTCTCGGCTCAAGGTGTATGAATGAAAAACAACCGCTGTATTTCGGCAGAGACGGTTTGTCTTCCCTTCTCACCGCCCGATCGTGTAGAATGACAAATATTTGCAGACACTCCGAGATGGAGCTCCGGTTACACGATGATGATCAGAAATGTTGAATATCGTCGAAAAGAAGATTGATGCGGAAAACAAAACCAATGTGTTTCAAACGGGCTCTGACACATTCGATCGATTTAAGGACAACTTCGTGGATACAGCGCCATGAGTTGCATTTTGTCACAGTTTTCAACTCATCATTCTCTGAAGCCTCCACCTCAGATATCTGTAATCCAGCGATCATTTTCTTACATGACCAAAAGGATACAGGGACTTTTTTTTTTTTTTTTGTCATTGTTGCATGAATGTGCAAATGACATCGTGCTGTTAAACTGCTCTGAAGTACTCTAGAAGTATTAGAAATGAGCATGTTTTTTCAATAAATTATGTGAAATTGAGGTGGAATTCAATCAGAGAAAGCCTAGTGAAGGTCTATTAAAGTTATGCTGGATGATTTTTATGGAAGAAATTATAGCACTGAGAGAAGCTTGTGAATGAAAAGAAATTATGATGAAGACAGAGATTGTCATATTTATTTTTGATCATTTTTCACATAATTAAGGTACAGTGAGTTGTGTCATTGAAAGACAGATGTTGCGCTACAAGCTCATCATATCCATCCCAACCTACCCAACTTCCAACTTTCGCTTCGCTGCCAAATGTGAGGTATCATCCTAAACTCAAATGTGAACTCTCAGTTGCAAATAAATCTCGTTACGATCTGGTGAAGCAGTTTCCGAACAGAGAGAAACTTGTTTCTTGTTTGCTGCTGAGCAAACTTTACTTCTTCTCTCCATCCCGTGTGTCCGTTTAAGCTACCGTGGATTGTATCCGTTAGCCACCGTGAATCGCTTTCGTAGTCGTCGATATGGAGATCGCCGGCTGAGCTGATTGAATTGATAAGGATTGGGTAAATGCTGACAGCCCCCTTCCACTTAAATAACCATTATGAACAAAACTGCACCTCACTTCTAACCGACATGAATTATTAGCTGTCATCTGGAACCAACCTTAAGAGTCTCACTGACCTGCAGCAGTCGCAAACCAATTTTATTACTTCCAAGAGCTTCTCTTGCGTTTCTTCGTTATTTTTACCCATGCCTTTTAATGTGCTGCAATCGCAGTCAAACTTTAAATGCAGATTCCTCCCGTCTGAATGCAGATTCCGTCTGTCTGAATGCAAAAGTGTTGCAGGCCCTTGACGAACATCAGGAGTGACCAGCACGATTTAGCATGGTAATGATGATTCAAAAGGCCCTCTTCTAAAGTGGAAATAAATAAATCTGTGGTTCTTTAGAGAGACATATCTATTAAAAAACACTTGATGAAATGACACAAAGAGGGAAGGTAAAAGAATTTTGAATGGCTTGCTCTGAAAGACAAAAAGGTGTAAAATGTAAAATTAGTTCACAATTCAGTGGGTTCGAGCTCTCAGAATACTGCTTCTAAAATGCAAACTAAGGATGATGGAAAATTGAGGATGTTTAACTGAGCAAACCGAGAGAGGCGATAAATTAGAGTTCGGTACAATCGGCTAAAATGGATGCAGAGAGAAGAAACAACGACACATCGTGTGTGTGCCCAGTGTCACTCAGCTGGTGTTCTGTAGTTCCTAACATTTATGACAGATGTATTTCCTGGGACCTTCTGAAGTTATTGTCTCTTCTTGGACTTTGATAAACAGGACAGTAGATCTCCTTTAGTCTCCTGCCAGTCCCGGATCTGCAACTTTGATTTACCCATGTTTGTCTGAGCTGCTCAAACCATGGAAGTATACTACCTCGGAGTACTTCCATGCTCAAACTAACACCTCAGCTGCAGGACTGAGGATTGAAAACGAGGAGTTGAGGATCGACCCATATTTCTTGTTTGCAACCCAAGGGCGTAATTAAGGGACCATCTTCACAACTAGTGTTTGTTTTTGTCAGACCTTTCATGCTTGTGTCTTTTTTGCATGCTGAATTTCAAATTAGTTTGTGAGGAGAGAGAGAGATAGGTAGGAGGGAAGGGTAAGGAGGGGGGATGGCTTTATAATGGTTGTAAAAGAAGAAGGAAGAGCAACCAACAATGAATTTTTCAGATCTTTGCTTTGACTCCACAAAAGTCTGTTGTGTCATACCTATGCCATTAATTTTGGCAAACCATCACTAAGACAACCTGTTCACAGAATTAATCGTTTCTTTTGTTTCCCCTATAACTGCTATAGTGAAGGACAATAAGCAGCTCCACCTTTCTACCGGTATATTTCATTGTAAACAGACGGTGCACTACATGCAAGAGCAGGTCTCACATGGATGCTGTGCAAAAAAAGTAATTTTGAAGAACATTTTACTAAAACTGTATCATCAGTGAGGTGGTCAAGATACTTAAGGACTTAAACAATCAAACCTCAAAATGTCATATGTGACATCTTCTCCGAGTGAGGTGTATGTCGTCACGGTTTGTTGATATTTAATCCGCCCGGTTGTTGGACAAAAGCAGTTTGATCCTAAGTTAGATCGAAAAATAAACTTGAAGCAGATTAGTGTGAAAGTCATTGGAAAACTAATTTGCTTATTACCTGATTTTTCTGGGGTTGGTGTGTCTAGGGACATTTTTTTCCTCAGGTAACATACGGCAAGTGCAAAAACCTATTTAGTTTCACATGGTGACCCAAATCTTCACCGAGGAATGAAGTTGCTTGGATCACAAACGCAAGTGCACATAGCCGCAGAAAGTGGCATTTTGAGGTGAACACAGTGTGACTGTTGCCAAACGGGACCAGTGTCAATTCTTATTTTAAAGGGGTTTACTATTTTCTCCAGTTTACTGTCGTCTGTATGTATCTGATGAAATTTAGTGTTTTTCCAACATAGATGTAAAGCTTTGTTTTTTTTTTTTTAAATTTTCTCAAAGTAAAATTGTGACAAGCCCAAATAGTCCATAGATGCACAGTATATACGTAATTGCAAGAAAGTTTTCGTGACAGAAGCGCTCTGAAGCTCGGTTCTTGCCCCTTTTAGCTACCTACATGAATTTTAAGTTTGTAAAGTACGCAGAGCGTCTTAGGAGGTGGGGGTTTATTAAAGGGAAATGAAGTCATAAAGTTAAGTTTAAAATCTGTCTTGATAATTGTTATGATGAAGTGCCATAAGTGTCTTTTCTTTGCAGTACAAGCTACATGCTGAAACCATTACCACAGAAAAATGTTTTTTTGTTTTGTCATATCCTACAGCTTTTGAAGAGCAATTATATTCCCTGTAGGTGCATGCAGGTAACCCATAAAGAAAAATAATTCCATAGACAGTATGGGTCACCCATATTAACACAACTGAAATACATGCTGTGGTTGCAATATGTTAATAGTTTATGTCATTCTGCATCCCTACAATGAGAGGTTTAATCAGAAATGCTAATTATGAAACAAAGGCAACCTGTGTGAAGCATGATAGATGACGAGACATTTGTCAAATTGAACAGACACTTGAACAATATACTAATGAAGGCTTCATTCCGCCGAACATATTCCTAGGCATATTTTCGGTGCACCCACGCATATAAATGTACACACACACATATCCATCGTGCCAGATCTACAGATTCCGTCCTTTCCATGCAGCAATGCGAAAGCTCGAAGAATTGATTGTTTTTGAGGCCGAAAGAAAAATATTGAGCTGAAAATCTATTTCATGTGTCACCTTAGCATTGATCCATTTACTTCTGTCGGTAGACGGCTCGGCCGGAGCTCTAGAGATACTATGGTGTGAGCAAATGTTCAGACAATGAAACAGCCAGTTCTTCTGACATAGGTGGTCGTCATTCTAAGATTGTTAGCAATTCCTAATAAAGTCATGCTTGTAGGTGCTACACGGTGCATAACATACCGTTAAGAAAACATTGGTAACTTTTGGTACTTAGTTTAACCAGAACGATCAATGGCTTTTCTGTGTAATTGTGGATAGTAAATACTGAATCAAGTCGGGAGTTAGGAGCTAGGGTAGAGGTCGGGGGGGCTCGATCGCAGAGGTCGATCAATAGAAAATTTTGCATGCATGGCCTTAATTCTGCTAGCGGTCCTTACGTTGTTTTTTTTTTGCTTCTTTCTTATTTGTTTTGCATTTCATTCTTCATAGCACATTTCTCCTCTTTGAGGCACTTCACTACGTTTTAATTTTTTATTCTCTAAAAAATCTTTCTTGAAGGCCATGAAAATCTTTGCTACAATTAACTTAGTCGTGAAAGAGGGTTGGTGCTGCCTTTATTAATAGCACTATTTAGAAGTTGTGGTATGATACATCAGATTTTCTCATGACTTAACATCCGATGTGTCACCTAAAGGCAACCATATATATATACACTAGAAACAATAAACATTAATGTTGTAATGTCAAAACATGTCAGAGCTTGAAAGAGCTACATTGTCACATTTTTCAATATTTTAAAATATTCAACCCATAAATGACAAAGCCCATTTCACTGGATGTATTCATCGGTAAACAAATGCTTGAAGTTATGAATCATGTATCGTTGTCACCGACATCTTGCCAGTAGGAAAAAAAAAAAAAACACCCCAAGTAAACTGTTTATACTGTTTCAAGATGACTAAATGCCTCTGATATAATCGACAGCGTCGGAAAAATGTTCATCCGCAAGCCTGCATGCGTAAGCTGAGACGTGCATGCAGCGAAGAATGTCTTTCATGAAAATCTGATGGTCGGACACATCGCTTTGCCTTTCTTAATAAGCCCTTTCCGCCGGTGTTACCACCATTGTATGTATAATATTCCCTTAATCTTTGCCACGCAGGCAAAATTTAAGCCACTAATTGTGTGTATGTGTGTGTGGTTCATTTTATAACATCGCTTGGCAAAAAGCTCTGTTTGAGAAAATGGGATATTTACAACAAAAGCATGAGCTCTTTGGAGACTGCCAGATCTTTTGGTAAAAGTTTTGCTTCTGTGGTTGACTCTGCTGTTCGTTCCATGTGTAACGGGTAATATTGCTACAGTAATCAAAGCAGTGATGTAATAAGAATGGAAGAGACTGTTCAGATAGTAGGGGTGGAGAATAGTGAGGGGGGACGGTGTGGTTTAGAGGAGAGGAAACGGCAGAGAGTGATGGGAATTTTTATAATGACAGCTTGCTCCATGTATGCTTCCTTTAATTAATCCTTTGCGAGAAACGGCAGCATTTGATTGTCATGGATTACACGATACATTCGACAAGGTGAAAATGAATAAAGCTTGTCACTTTCATTGAGCTGTGCGAGGGCATATCACTCATTATTTTCCCTCATGTACTCTGTATCTCTTGGAATGAGGAAAAATGAAAACAGTACACTGTTGTAATGCAACCAACTTTAAGGTTGTATGACATGCTTCTAGAAAAGAGCACGCGTCATTTAAGAAGCTGCAAAGTAAAACCCTGAGTGAAAATCCGTTGGAATTTTGTTCATATCTTTTACCATTTTTGAGATATGACTTTCCAAAGTTTTAGAAAAATGCAANNACTTAATTACTGAGTTTCACACCGGTAAGTGATATCGGTATTTTTGAAGAAGAAAATACATGCTTCCAAAATAAAACCCTCCTGGCATATGAAATTCTCAAATGTCCTTGAAATAAAGGTAACATGAACAAGGGATTAACATTAGATATATCATACGATTCCCTCTCATGACGTCACAAATTTACATACTTAACCAATGTTTATTCACGATACAGCTGTGAGACACT
>VJOZ01043743.1:0-10375 GCA_009801055.1 Stichopus horrens | reverse complement strand
ACGGAACGCATCCTGTGTGGACAACAATGGACAGCAACATCAGCTCCAGAAACTATTTAAAAAAAAACTTATTAAACAGTAACCATTATTCAATTTTGAGTTTGATATCAACATATTATCTTTCTGATATTCTTCTTCTGTATAGTAGTCTGTAGTCACTTACCCTGTAGTTATAATCACTGCTGTAGTCACCTTGAGGAACAGAAATCATTAAAACGCCATCAGATTACAATATCGTCTGATGTGAGATATATTTCAATGTATTTTGTTTATGTTAAATTGTCAAGTCCCCAGCACCCATGTCCCATCCCGACGATGTCCCAACTCAGTCCATCATATTAGTCCCCACACCATCTCTTCTTCTCAAGCGGTCTTTCGTCAGTTAGGCCTCAGATTCTTTATGAAAAAGCAGGGGTTTGCCACCGAAAAATGCCCCGTTTCCTAACGTATAGGCTACGTCATACATGTACACCAGAGGCGTGCTTTGCTTTCTGTTAACTGCATTCTTATCAAACAAGTCAATTTTCATGTCTTGTCAATTCGACTTACCGCTTTTTGAGTTAGTCTGTGTGTAATGGAAATAGTTTTATGACTGAAATTAGGTGCACCACGTGACTTGTTCAATATCGCACGGAAGCAGTGAATTTACATAGACCGGTAGCCACGGCCTGACGATGTTGCCCATTACACTGAAGGGGCAGTTATTTTAAAGAGTGGTGCAGAAGCCTGCTACATTGCATAACCTTCCTGTAAGCAAGAAGGTCAAATACTCTACAAAGTTAAGTCAATTCAAGAGCCAGGAATACCCTCGACCTCCCCCCCCCCCNNTTGAAATTTAAGACTCACTGAGAGTAGGGTGCGATGTATAATATCGTTCAAATACAGTATCACTATGCTATACCCGCATATCATTGCAATCTGGTGCATTATATGTTACAGATCTAATAGTCTAGTCTCTCTCATTGCAACCGTTTTAAAGTTTCAATGTTAGTTTGATGATCAAGACAACGGGAGGTTCATTGTATTTGATTATAATTATGCAACAAAGGATCTATTTTTACTGCTGTTTGTCCTTGGTTTACATCTTTCTCTGCCCAAGGCTTCCACCTGTATATATCAAATATGAAATGAACACCACAGCAAACCACATGTGTATCAAGTGTCTTTGCTGTGCAACAGATATTTATCACCTTATGGCATTAGCGCCTTCATCGTTCAACTAAATCTGTAGAACGAGCATATAAGTGAACCACCCAGTATAATTGCAACTGTTTTAATTTCAGATTTATGACACAAACCACTCCCTATGTAATTAATAAAAAAGGGTGTAGGCCTATATACAAATTTGTTTCGTATACAGTTATTCCCGCTGAGATAAACATCACGGGATGTCATTGGTTTACGAACTCCGTTGATTATGGTTTTCTGTATATATAGGAAATTTTTTGCAAAACATTCCTCGCTTTTAATCAAACCCTCATGATGGGGTCACAAAACCAGACAACATATACCAGATACAAGCAAAACCGTAAGAAAAAATACGTCAGCGACGAAACAAGGTATTCACATTAGTCATCAATAATGATAGCTATTCAAGTTGTTACCTTATGGTGATTTTATGACGTCATAGACTCCACAAAGACATTCAGGGATAATTATGGGTATGCCTTTAACGTGCTTAAAAGAAAACAGCCTTAGGCCCAGGAAGTCAATATTATGCATGGTCTTCGATTTCAGGATGGAAACATAAGCTTTCATATTTTAAGAGCGAAATAGGTAATGTATGCATGCATATAAAACTGTGTGAGGATATGATTCCACACCAGTAATCGTCTACCAAACAACCGAACTTACTGCCTCACTTCCAGCTACACATCTGCGTAGGCTCTACTTACAACTGTCCCAACTGCTATACGCCCTCATGTCCCTATGTCAAATATGATATGTTCCGAGGCCGCCATTTTGGTTCCGACATCGATTATGGTACGAACGTAATTCCATTATGCAATCCTTATTATGCTCAGAGAAAAAAAAAAAAACAGCGGACATAATTATCACGAAAATATTCAGGAGGAATTATTTTTATCCTATGTTCCTTCTTGGAACACTCTACGGCAATAGCTCATCACATGGTTTCTTTGATTGTGACATCATTACGACGTCACTCATGATAACCCTCCCGAATTTAGGGCTTTATATGAGGAGATGGAACGTCAGATTTTAAGATAGAGAAAAAACATAAATCCATTCTCGGCCTTCGTCCTCGTAAACTTGTACTTTTACAACCCTTTAACTGGTGCTCAGGATTTTCTCGTAATTGTACTAATGAGTACAAAAATTTCAGTCCAGGATGTTCAGATATGTAAACAACGTCAAGTAATTTCGCATACAGGCCTAGTACCATACTTTGAGTAGTTTGTTAATTTTTAAACTGTGTTAATTCGCAAATGTTTTAATTCGCAAATATGTTAATTTGCAAATATTTGAAAGTAGAGAACTTATGCAAGTGAGATCGTTCCAACAGACGCACGTAATCTAATCTACGACTCGACTTTCACGACTCCGGCTCTTACCGGAGAGTCGCCACTTTTACGCATATTTTAGAACAGTTTAATTACCATAATTTTCTTTGGCGCGTTGAATAAATTATAAAGTTAAGATAGGTCTATGGTGCGATTTTTTTTTTTTTTTAATTTTTCTTGCTTTCCTAGCCTATGTCTGACTCTTTAGATTGGAAAGCTCAATTCTAAATCACCAATGTTGTTTATCATTTTCTCACACCTTCTCTTCCGTGACTCGTGACCCTGCACGTCGAGCTATCCACTATCTCAGCATACTTTGTATCTGATAGCCTACAAAAGGAAACATACGCAATACATGCTGGTGAGATGCGGAAGTTAATTGACAGAGGGATGTACCGTCCTGTTGCTACTTGTGAAGAGGAACCATTCTCTTACTGATGCGACCATTAAATGCATCTCCATCATACATTCCCAACCACTCACATTTAAATTTTGCTTCCCTCTCACATCACGGAATTGCCGGATTATTGACACACATACCGGGAATACACGACCGCAGTCTCTCCTCTAGTCTTCAAATCGTTCGCGACCCAAAGAGTTGCTTCATACAAAGAAAACAATAATAACAAAAATGATAAAAAAGAAAAACAACCGGCGACCCACATTTGAATAATAGCGACCCACCATTTGATGCAAGATATACAACATTATAAATGTACGTGGCATTTAACACACCATCTTACCAGAACCAAGCAGGAGCTGTGGCTACCTTCAGGCCGCGGGAACCCTGGNNGGGGGGGGGGGGGGAATAGGGGCAACCGCCAAAGAGACGCTACATAGCCTAGCACGCGACTTGCCAAAGTTATGATGGCAGTCGGCCAAACCTAGTCTACTGAAAATAAGTTTATCAGTAATAGTGTAAGTGGGATTTATTAATTTTCCTTATTTACATGTTAACTTCGGTTGTTTTCTTTGTCCCTCTATTTCTGTTCGTTTGAAGACATTAACATACACTCACATAAATATAGTACTTCACTCCACGAAAACAATTAAACACCACACCTGCAGAACAAAAACTATGTTACATGTTTGTTTTTCCATCACGTTCTTACCTGCACCTTTCAACGTACAATGCTGTGAGAGAGGGAAGTGAATGACCGTCTGGGGAAACAGTATAAACCGCAAACGTTTAGAAACCACAAAGTAAGCAGACAATATTAAAAATAATAATAACACTGCATTCATGATTATACAGACAAAACTTGCCGAAGTATATGCATGTTAGCCTACTGGTGTGTACGACAGATGTATGTGGCAATAAATAGAGCAATGTTTAAGGACTTCTCTCTCGCTAAGCCTATTTATATACGGTACATTAGATTTTAACCGCGTGCGTTACCATGGAGATCATGAAAAAGACACTGTGGAGTAATAATGCAGGTATATAGGGAAAGGACCACCACGGAACCGAAGTTCCACAGCTTAATTAAGCCCAGAAAGTATACTGAAATATTTATCAATGTTAGAACCATATGTTGTACTAAACACGAATTGCCCACAGACACATGCGGTGCAACATTTTTATGTTTCAGCAAACAAAAGGCAACGATTTCTTTCAACAATTAATGATGTTTGCTAATTAATGATTATCAGAGAGTGCTTATATATTCACATCGATTCAATAAATTGCTATATTTTACAGTTCCCACGGTAACGTGTGAGTTCATTAGTCACTATACTCACGCTCGCACGTGAGTCGGTACAAAAAAAATGAACGAATTAATAGCTTTCCACCTGTAAAGAACAGTGTTGTTGACGGTGTGACACAAACAGATATACGTAAACATGTTAAAATTAATTAACTGCTGTGTGAAACCTGTACGGATACGATGTGCGGTGGCCACAAAGGACATCCGTTTGTTGTCCATATATCCTATCATTTCCAAACAGCTTTACTTATTAGGTTGATTACGGTTATTAATTACTGTAGACTGAATATTCATAATTGCGCAACCGATCCTCACATGATATCATACANNGAGAAGACACACCCTAACCTGACAATACGTCTGGTTATCACTTACAGAATGGTAGAATATGCAGATAACTGCTATGCCGCGACAGTGTGAGACCTACATGTTTACTATCCGTACCTGCGTACCAAACAGAGGAAAAGTTCGCTAAACTGATTCACGAAGTCATGAACTAGAAAATAGGGACAATAACAGGGACACGTAAAACCATCAAATAGACAAATAATAGGTACTGAATACATTGTGACTATATCAAAAGCCTAGCCTAACGAGAAATTCAAACTGGTGTTCTCGCCTTGTTCATCTTTAAACCAAAAAAAAATGTCAGCACTGCTGCAATAGCAACACATCCAGTTTGCGACAGGTGATAGCAAATTACAGATCAAGCAGGAACTTCAAACGTGGCTTACAAAAACCAAACGACAAACTTCAGTCAACGAACGAATTAATAAATTGAATATCCATGGCAACCGTTATAATGCACGGTACTTAATGGTATTTGCCTATAGCTGTGCTCGATGTAAACAAGACAAAAGGCAAACAACTATGAGTGGCAGAGAAACTGATAAAACATTTTATTTGCCGGAGTCTGAAATTAAAAAAAAAAAAAAAAAAAAAAAAAAAGATGTCAACATGTTCCACATTGAACTTGGATTTCACGTCATAACAGGAAGAGCTTATAATCTTATAATTTCAAATATCTGTTGCCTGCCACAGTTTCGTTAGTTTTTAATTGGTTCTTGAAATGGTATTTTTCTACCGCGTATACATGCGGCTTAATAAATGTTCTAAGGTCTATTAAAGTTAAAGTGGATGCTGTACATCGGCTATTGCTACATTGAATGAACGATAAAAAAAGGGTGAGTTGGGTATAAACGTAGTAATTGTCAAAGTTGATAGATGCAATAAAAGTTTACCCTTTCCCTTGCTAGAACAACAAAGTGCAAGATTTCAAAGTGTTTGATTGGGTGTGTGTGTGTGTGTACAGTGTGNNAAAAAAAAAATAATGAAAAATAAAAATATAAATAATAAAAAGCTTATGAAACTTCAACATTTTCGCATATATAAGGAAATCGCTGAAGCATAAACGTGTTTAATAACACTGCAACACTTTCAACGTGAGACGCGGCATGCCTGCAATTCGCGGCACATGTACATTCATACCATATTCATATTTAGCCAAGTTTCGACCATAAAAAGGAACATTTTCCAGTCTTTACTAAATCTCATGAGGATATTACTGATGTTTGGAAAAATAATTAAGCACGCTCAAAGTGACATCATATTACGTGCAGGGTATACTTAATTCATTAACCAACTGACATAGAACGTACACAGCTGGTTTATAAATCAATTACGGTTTCAGAGCTCTAACCAGACAGCATGCTTTTTAATTCACAGATTTTCTGAATTTGGTCTTGAAGAATTTGGATCATTGATTAATTAAATCAATGATTAAAGTAAAGACAAAAATGTATCTGAAGACGAGATATACGTACCTCATTACACAATTTAATTATCGTAATGAGTTAATTAATGGGACTATCACAGTAAAACAAAAACAACAATAAAACAATCGATGTTACCTGCACGCGTGTTAAATCAATTGTGAATGCAACCCCAGCTCTGTAAACTGTATTACCGTATCTCCATGGTTACATCTTGGAAAACGATTAATAATTTAAAAATGTTTTCTGAAGGAATTTTTTTTTTTTTTTTTNNTTTTTTTTTTTTTTGAGACTTGTGTAACTCTTCTTAAATGTTCTGTTTGTTGTTATGTAAAGACCAAGAATCCATTTTCTCGAAGAAATATATTTTAATGGCAGACCGTATGTTGCAGTGCCATACATCTCACGCTGCATTTGCTTCATTACTTGAATTTGAGAATGGGGTGAACCATCTAACATGTTTCCCCCTTTCAGCCATGTAAACACGTTAGTTAACGCAAAGTTACGCAGGGAAAAAAAAACAAAAAAAAAAAGTTGTCGAAATTTCATGTTAAATGATAATGATATATTTAAACATATCTGTTGGCACATGAATATCAAACATTACATTACCAGTACACCTTACTATAGTGTCTCATTGTTCACAGTTGAGAGAATTGAGAACATTTTGTAATAATCTACATGCACTGGTCAAGAAAGCTTTGGTCTTCGAAAGTTTCATTAATATTTAATTGCTTAAAAAGCCTGGATTGCTCGTAAAACAGAAAGGATATTCCTCTTAAGAGAGTTTTCTCTTGTTTTATTTTCATTATTAATATAATTACTTATTTGTCTGAATTATTGCATATAATCTGGTATATTTTCTCTAATTTTCTTTCTGTTTTATTTCAGTTTTTTATGTATGTATATATGTATGTACACTGTCTTTCGCTTTGTCCCCAGAAATATCGTAAATAGCAACTGGTTTAATTGCCGAAAAGAAGTCACTCATAAGCACGGAGACTCAAACGCACACCCACTTCAACTTCAGATACGCACAAAGGGATCAGTTTTTAGACTCTACCAGTATACTTATACATATATACATACATGCATTCCGGAGTTTTAATACCTTTGGCAAATTTGCTGACCGAGTTGCGCGTGCGCTCGCACGTGTTTGTTCCATAGGGGACAAAGAATCCGAAACTTTCGTAAATTGAAGTTTTAATTAAATAAAATGAAGAAGAAAGAAGTTTGATGTGTTTTCTCTTTTTCATTTATGACTGCTTAGTTTTCCCAGGAAGTTAAAACTGCTGGTTATCAAGAGCAATAACTGTACGTTTTCGTTCGATTTTGTTTACCTTAGGTGGATTTTTGGTGAATAATGATTCTGACAGGACACTCCCATGGGAAAGGACAATCACTTAAAATGTTTTCAATCGGTATACATAACCAGGGGGATCGTATAGAGGTATACCCAAAGACATTTCCTCGCGGCTTTAGGGGGAAAATAGATGGCGCTGTATATGTATTCAATAACATGTATGTAAAGACGCAACGCACACGGCGTTCATTTCCAACATAAAACACGCATAAAGCGTGGATCATGATAGTGCAGCTTGCTGATGACATTTATTCTTTAAGAAATCAAACTACGATAAAAAAGAAATCATAAAACGTTTACCTTACCGGTTTTTTTGTCATTATAATCATCGGTGACTAATTAAATTAATGGTGAGCGAAACAGCAATTACACAACGTAAACAAACATAAATTGGCGAATAATATGGAATGAAAAACATACTGGTATATATGTATTCCCAGCTACACTGCTATAGCTTTTTATGGTTTGCATTAAGCAAATACTACACACAGAAGGAGAGACGATAAGTGCTCTTCAACCGCATGCTACAAGACTTTAACCCAGATAACAATGTATTAGAAATACAAATTCATCCAATGGCAATCCGTGTTATTGTGATACATCCTCGATAATGAGCCTGCATGCATGGTCATCGCTAAATCACTGTTTATTATCAATACTCTTTATAGATACGTGGTGCTGGAATAGAATGATGGCGCGATATGGATTTCGATGGCGTATAGGCCTAACACTAATACTGAATGACACGCCAAGTCACCGTCAAAAAGTTTTATGGGTCTTTCCGGGAATAGCTTTCTTCTAATTACTACATGAGGAACGCAGTGCATACTCTCCCCAAATTTTCAAGTAGAGGGAGGTCTGAAGGGANNAAAAATTTTGATAATTGAGATGCTATATGATGCAGAGGCGGTTCCTTATTCGCCGGTGAGAAAAGGCAATAAACTTCTTCAACCTTCTCTTTGTTTCCCCTGATGAACTTTTGTGTGTAGGCTATGTGTGTGTGCGGGGGGATATATAAATATATAAACAAAGTTGCTACCTGAGCGATAAACTTGTCAGAATTAATGGGAACAATTAGATTAATCAATTTTCGTTAATCCTTTGTTTCTGAGATCTAAAATAATTAGTATGACTTGGTGTGTTGGAGTACAATATTAAAAACACTACTTAGGGACAGAAGGATTCGCGGGATTTCAAGCAAAAAGAAAAATAGCAATTAATAAACAAAAGAATCTAACGACCAACCATGAACATCATCATCCAACACCCCCCCCCCCNNCCCCCCCCACACACTTCTTTTAAGGACAACCTGCATCTGAACAACATGCATGTAATGTCTCATCTTGTCGCGGTATAGTTGTAGTTATAATGACTTTACCAAACACACTGAGCTTGTGGATAATTCCTTATTACGTCATACACCCGCATGGGGTCCGCCTTGTTACCACAATTCAATTTCATCCACTAAAAACAAGACGTCACCGGAAGTTCAAAGCTTTCACTACTGATCAAGAACGTGCAATATGTAGGTGACTTTGAGAGAAATATTCTTATAAATGACAACAATTAAGACAGAATGCTGTTATTCATTCTGATTAGAAGAACCAGAAATGTTATTGACTTGCTTTGTAACTTAAACTCGCTGCCGACTGTATTAACACAGATGCCCTGAGGATCATGTGAACTACAGAGAATTAGTGGTTTAAGGCCTTTTATGTGTCCACGCTCTCTGTCTGTCTTTCTCTCCATCTCTCTGTCGGTCTGTCCATCTGTCCATCTGTCCATCTGTCTGTCTGTCTGTCTGTCAGGCTGTCTCTATGTCCGTCTGCCTGTATGTATACTTCGGCAATGAAACACGTGCAAGTCTGAGAGAATGTGTTTTCTTTGTCTAGTTGCAGCTAAGCTAACAACACCTCTATAAGTCACCCGATAGTCCCAGAACAGCATGGGCCCTGCTCACCTGTAGAGCGCCACTACATAAAAGTCAATCGATATGATATTTAACGCGTAAAAGGTAATGACGTTGAGCTCTGCAGACTTTTCAAGGCGTGTTTGGCCAAAACCAGCAGGAAGTCACTACCCACAAAAAAGAAAAAAAAATGTAATTATGGTGGCACTGGTAAAATCATGGGTTGCTCTGGAAAATAAAGAATAAAAAAGTATCACATGAAATAAATACCGTAGTTAATTTCAGCAGATAAAACTGTAGGCTTAAGCTAAGGTATTACGGCAATGTAGGCCTATACAAGCTACATGTAAATATGGAAGAATGTATGATTAAGTGTATAGGGTGAGGGTAAGAATAACATTGCATCAATACTCGTCACTGGAAGGTCAGTGTCATTTCTATGGTTTTCCAGTTGCTTTTATGACATGGCGCGCTTAACTGTATTCAAATGCAGTAAAACCCAAATGAACAATAATAACAAGAAGAATTGATATGAAAAAGAACATAAAGGATAATAATAAGAATATTATTATAGCAACAATAATGAAAACAACAATAGTAGCGACAATAATAACAACAACGATAATATGGTGACGTAACAATTTCTGAGGGACTCGATTCATGTGCGGGGTATCCGTCTGCTTTTAAGTGAAAGTCTTTGACTGATGATACTCCCTTTCCCAAGGATCATCAAAACCAACAACTGAAAGTTACGTTCATCTCTATCATCAGTTTGTTCGTCATAATAATAATATCACTTTACTATTCAGACTTTTTTAGTCCTAGGGAAAGGAGAGAAAAAAAAAACAAGACAATAACGAAATATCAAAAGGAAAGTTGTCATCACCCCCCCATGACTTGTTGACCCTCATGAACTTGATTGTCATGACTCATTATAATGTGTAGAAATTGACTGTCGCCCTGGTAATCATGTTTGTAATATGCTTCGCGTCCTCATATTGACGAGAGACCCTCGAAAATGTCACATTAAGCATGTCACTGTATAGATAACAAAGCTGTTATCTTGTTCTTTGTGTTTTATTGTTTGTTTGTGTGTGTGT
>VJOZ01043739.1:0-10303 GCA_009801055.1 Stichopus horrens | reverse complement strand
GGTAGTCGATCAGAGAGAATGCAACTGAACTGCAAACATATTCTAACCTTCACACAATTGCTTGTGCTTCATTGAAAATGGATGGTTGCAATATACATGCTATAATTAGAAGTATGAAATAGGAATAGTCTGTGATTAGGGGTTGCAGAAAATTCCAAGACACGTGCGTCAAGTTGTGTACACGAAAGCTGTGCACCTTGCAGGGCACATCAAACACAAATTAGCATTTTAGTAGAAAGATAAAAACTTGGCGACAGTGGAACATCAAAATAAGTAACAATGTTTGTAAGACATAAAAACAATCGCAAAAAGTTCTCTGAAGCAGATCATCGAAACCACAATGCATTTCTGCATTCTGGTTTTTCTTTTGTTTCCTTTTTTTACATCATCAAAGTTTGAGATTCATTATATTGAAAGAGTTTAGTTGTGAAATTAAGACTAACAGAGTACTGTGAAATCTTTCTTCAAGTAAACCTGCATGCATGCGCATAATATGAAGGAATTCAAACCAAACTTCATCAACAGTACACAGTTAAAAATGCCTTTGCAAATTATGATGATAAGTTACATGTATTCTTGAACCTACTGTATATGTGACTTAAGTGAATTCTGTTAACTGATTAAATTAATTGTTTTCTTAATAACTAATCTCTGTTTTAATTGCTAATTTCTATTCTCTGCCTGATGCAGCAGACCTACAATGTCTCTACTGTAGCCTACTGATTCTCGTAGCTGTAAGTTAGCCACTCAATGTAACAGTACTATGTTCTGACACTCCTGTTCAAATACCCCTACAGTATGTTCCCTCATATACACTCATATGTTGCCACACATCCATTACATTGCAGACACCATTTGGGGGCTATAGGCTATATGATTCATATTTGTAGCTTGATGCAGTATGAAGGTGGTCATATACTGTAGCATACAGCTATTCTTCTTTCAGCTGTAAGTCATATACTCAGTTCATCTTTGTAGCCTATAATGAAGCAAGCCTACAATATGGCTCTGTATTGTAGCCTTTTCCTATTCCCCTAGCTGTAAGTCAGCCTACTGTACTCACTTCATCTTCGTCCTATAATGTTTCTACTTTAGCCCATACCCGGTCTCCAAGATTCAACTTGGTCTGCTCAACTCATCTTTGTAGCTAGCCTATAGGCAGTAAGTCTACTACTACTGTATGTTATACTGTAGCCTACGTTGGACATACCAACTTATCGATATTGTGATATCTGTGTAACGTTGCTCACACATAGTGATTAACAATCTATTTGATATCGTTATACGGCAAAGCTTGGACGTATGTATATAGTAACTCATCTCTTTTGTGATATCTGTACATAGTTTGGATTTCTTTTTGTAAATCTTTTGGTTTTAATTACTTTTGTAATCATGTTAGTGTATGTTGTGGCACATACCACTTAAACACAGTATTTCAAAAAAGGATGCTTAGACAGATCTCATTCTTGGCATGTCAATTTTTTGTCAAATTGTGATAAAACTTGTAAACACAATATATCGTAAGAATGAAATCTTGATGTCATACGTCAGGCCTGTAGTAACTTTTTACCGGGGGGGTTCGTCAACTTTCTAAGCGGAGCGCTACCATAGGCTGGCGCAGAGGGTACAAGAAAATTTTTGGATTTTCAACCCCCCTCCCTGGTGACTGGAAATGTGTCAATATAACTCAGGTTTTCCACGTAAAATTTCAGGTAGGAGGTATATACAGTATGGGAAAAATGCACTCAATATGGGTTTCATCAATCTGTACCTTTAATAAACAACAACTACCACAATATTCTCAATTGAAGCCGCCTTGTAAACAACATCAGCATGTTTTTCATGTCATATTACAGTACCTAACATTTAATGTTGCAGCCTATGGCTTTGGTGGTGGTCCTTTACACAGTAGTTTCATGCCTAGACTACAGTGTGTGGTACTGCACTATTAGCATACTGTTGTATACTTCCAGTGTTGGGCCTAGTCTTCACGAAATCACAAGATAAAACTATTTTCATTAGAATTCTCTTTTAACTGCTGGTAGTAGATTTTTTGTCTCATTTTTTTATTTCATTTTATTTCATTATTTCACAATACTTGTCCTCAAGAAATGAAAATAGATATTTCACAGCCAAAACACATCCCCCCTTTGGCCATTGTAAGTTAAATCTATGCCTACACTCACTTAAGTAAACAAATGTGATAACTAAATCACTGTACAGTAGAAAATGTCAGTCACCACTAAGATTTCTCGCTGTGCATGATGTTACAATAATGAACCAGTGAGATTGCTTCATTTGTATTTGTTGTAAATGATAAGTTCCCAGTAACTTTGAGAAAACACTTTTCTCCAAAATGGTGGTGCTATTTTAGAATATTTCAGTGCTGTACTATATTTTGGTAAATGTCAGCATGTAGTACTACAGTATGTAGTTCTTGGAATGTCATATCGGTATGAGCAGTAATTGGTATCAATGTTGATATGGATCGCGTGCAATACCATATATATAGATAGTATCGAAATATTGACAAACCTTACTAGTAATTTGTTGTTGGATCAACATGTCTGACTTGTGTCAGTGTGGTCAAGCATTATAACTGAAAATATATGATATATAATAAACAAAATAATTAATACGTTTGAATAATAATGTGTCTGTACTTAATCTTCCTCTGAATAAATGAACAGATAATGTTGATTTTATAATATCAGAAATAGAGTTCCATATTAAATTGTCCTGTTTTGAATACTGAATGTACACACCAATTGTAGAATTCACACTGTTTCTGCTTGGACTAGATCTCATAGGTTATGATGCTTAGCATACGTATCAGTCATATTCAATTCAAAATCCTTTCTGTGTTCGGTGAAAGTCAATGGTCAAATGAAGTCAACAGTGGTCAAAATGCGAAAACTCATATATATCTCATAGAACAATCTGATGTCACATTAATTAGAATATTAAGTATGTTTCATATCAGACTGTACGTATAGCTCAATTCCTTTTGCATATGAACACTGTTATGGGCTGTGTCATCAGATTTCCACACAATAACCTTGAATTCTTGTCTCTACAACTCAATTTAAGATGTACATTTAGCTTAGCTCATGCATGAGCTTCTGTATTATCTGTCGACAATTGTTCAAAATCCCCCTTAGATGTGCATGTATGTTTTTATTGATTTGTTTTAAATTCTCTCACTATAGCTGTGTAGTGGACCATCTGGCATGTTCAGGAATTTTTATTCAACATCCCATGTGGACTTTTTGGTCCATTTTATGAAATTCTACTTAATACTAATTGCCTCCTGCAGACTGTCATGTGCAATCTTTATGGTTTGTTTAATGCTATGGTTTTCAGTGCATGGTTTTGTGGTCAGGGTGTTCAGACATTCCTGATCTAAACTTGGTCCCATGTTCACCCTGTGGTTTATTTTATGAAATTGTGCAAAATGTCTCTCCTCCTACATCATATTCCCTTGCACAATCATTCATGATTTGTCTTAATGACACTCTAAGACCTCTCAAAGGTTGAAGATAAGCCCTATAGGGCCTTTTTTATCAAGGATTTTGTTAACCCTTTCACAAATAATAAGTATAGTTCACTGCCTGTGATAATGCTTGCATAGTGGTCTTTGTTGTTTTCTGGAAGGTTTGGTTCAATTGGTCCCATGTGGCCCCTATATCCCTTTCCATGAAATTCTGCAAATTGTGTAGATCTACAAATTCTCTTGTACAAAGTTGATCTCTGCAAATGTTTGTAGGCTATGCTGCACATTATATTCATGAAACTGACATTCTGGTTACATCATCAAACTCCGAATGCATATTCTGTCATTTTGGTCTTAGCTGCTACTGCTGCTGCTGCCATACGTAAAGTACAGGTACTGTTCAGTGCGGCTGCTGCTACTGTTCAGTGCGGCTGCTGCTGCGACTGCTACAGTACTGCTGCTGCTGCTCAGTAATACTGGTTATGCTGCTCAGTGCTGCTGCTTCTCAGTGCTGCTACTGCTCTGCTGCTGCTCAGTATTTACTGGTTATGCTGCTCAGTGCTGCTGCTGCTGCTCATTGCTGCTGCGGCTGCTGCTCAGTGCTGCTGGAATTTCAAGTTTCCCAATGTTTTATTCCCTGCAACATCATCTTCCTGAAAATGCCAGAGCTAATTCTGATGCTTTGATTTCCATCATGGTGGTACGGTCTCTTATTATATGAGATTGTATATTGTAACATCTTGTTTATGCATGCAACAGACTTTGGTGTCATTTTTGTTTAATAATCAGCAGTTGTTGACAAACTCTCCTACTTCAACAGGAACAAATTAAAGAATGGGTCAATGAAGTCAGAGGGAAGGGTCTTCCTTCTTCTGCTGAGTTCTCCCTTATCAATACCCTTGGAGATCAGGTACAGATCAGACAGTGGAACATCGCTGGCCTCCCCACAGATGGCTTCTCTGTCGAAAATGGAATCATTATCAGGTAAACTCTAAATCTCCTTTTATCAAGGAGAGAATTGGCTTTTAAATTGGTACAAATGTCCTAGTCCAATCATGGCTCTCAGTACTCATTTGTTAGTGTTTTTTGGTACAAATACATTTCTTTATTTAAAACAGTTTGTTGCAAAATATATTTTTAATTTGTAAATAACCATTTTGTTGCAACTGTATTTTTAATTTGCTAATATATACATTTTTGTGGCAAATAAGTCTTTATTTTACAGATAAATTTCCTCCGTAATATATTATCCTTTTTTGAGCCATTCACTTCTTGATTGAGCATAGTATATGTCACTCAGAGTCAGTGTTGGCTTAATTTCCTCAAACATCTTTCTTTTCCAGAAACTTTGCTTGGTCATGTAGTGTCTGACTTAGTTAGTTCCAGACAAGTGTAACTTTATAATCTTACAATCAGCACTAGAGGGAGGAGCCAACATCTATGCAAAATGGGCCTGATCACACTTATTGCTGTCAGTGAAGTGTATAGTTTGCTGAGTCAACATTTTGGTCTTCAATATGTGAAAATCAGTTAATAATGTAGCCTGCAGTGCTTTAATAACTACAAGAAATTTTGCTCAGTGGTAACTGTAGTCTGTAGCACGTACTCACCTTGCAGGGAATGTTGAGTGTAAGCTGGAAGATGAGTTATACAGGCAATCGCCTGCAGTCATCTACCTTTGTTCTTCATCAGTGTTTCAGGGAAGAGAAAGAAGCGGAAAAGATTCACCTGTAACAAAACCTGAAAGAAAACTATGCAGTCATCTTCCAGACATTTGAATATGAAAATTGTCTGGACATCTTTGTTGGCCCTACAAAATTCAAACCCTTCAAGAAATCGTAGCAGTCAACTACTGTTACTTGAAATAAAAAAGATCAATTGAATGATGTAAATGTCCATGAATGCAAAGATTAAATTTGAACAATTTTTTTTCTTTTTTTGTACCTTTGACACATTCCATGGAATTTTAGGCTCACTGACAAATTTTCAACTCATATTCCAGCTTCAGTACTGTGGCCTTCAGTGCATGTACACAAGCAATGTTCAATGAATATCGTGATCTTCAATGTCTTCTTTTATCTTGAAAGGAATGTTTTGTGAATACTGTGGTCTTCTTCAATATGTGTCTACTGGGAATGTTTCGTGATTTCTGTGATCTTCTTCAGTATATGTACACAGGGATTGTTTGTAAATATAAGTGTTGCTCTAGGGGCTTAAAATCGGAACAGTGCACCCAAAGTCATAGACAGTTTGGTATCTGAAAACACTAACTTCTGAATAATAGGCTCAAGTCAAAACATGAGTGTTTGCTTTGCATGTTAATGTAACACAGTGTATCTAAGGGCAATACAAGGACATGTTCTTAGTAGGAAGTTAATTTTTTTGTCACATATGTCTGCTCTGTGTGAATGCTTTGAGTGGCAATTTGGATACAGGAACAATTTCAGAACCTGGTGAAACATATCATCAGATATAAAGTACCCGACTGGTGCAAAGATTAGTCAATATTGTGGTCTTAAGTGCATGTCTACAGGAAGCACAGGGAATATTCAGATAATATGGTGTGGTCTTCAATGCCTGCCTATACCTGAGAATGATTAGTGAATAATCTGGTGGTGTGTTCTCATGCATATTTACTAGTAGTTAAAGTGGAGCATGTTTGTTTCGAGAATGAATGCAATAGTTATGTTTGTTTCGAGAGTAAATGCAATGGTTTGTCAGTTAATTGTGAATACTCTGTGGTTGCACCATTATTGTGAAGGTGTATCTTTTTGTTCACGTTTATAATTATCCTTCGTTATCTACCAAATAAGCTTTGAAGAGTTAACTTGCTGAAATGATGTTCCTCTACAGCATAATAGCAACTGAATTCAGTCAGTTCTTGATGTCAATATCAATATAGCTGGACTATGCATTTGTTGTAAGCATCAGGAAAAGACTGAAGAAAATGACTATCTGTATATATTATTATTTTTACTGATAGCAACGCTAGAAGATGGCCTCTGATGATAGATCCACAAGGTCAGGCCAACAAGTGGATCAAGAATATGGAGAAAGCCAACAACCTTCACATCATTAAACTGACAGATTCCGATTTTGTTAGAACTCTGGAGAATTGCATTCAGTTTGGCACACCTGTGAGTCAAAAGTTCTGTTTAGTTTCTGTTTTTTGTTTTGTTTTTGTTCCATTTTTGCTCTTCTCTATCACTTGCAGTGCTACTTTGTTGTGCTTAGTTCAGATTTCATGTCAGGTGGCCACTAGCAGTGTACAGTGAAAGAAAGGTACAGTGAAGTGTTGGCTGGTTTCCAAAGATGTGTTTGTTCAAAGTAGTCCATTCCAAAAAGTTGCAAGTGTGCCACTCTGAGATCAGTCTGCACTGGATTATATACATTCTGAACATCATAACTGAAATAATGTGCATTTTGTCAGCTAGTTATTAGCATTTCTGCTACTAATTCTAAAACCTGCGATGTGTTATTGTACAGTGACCTTAGCGATTTCAGACCACTAGATCAAATGTACATGAAGACGAAACATTAACAAGACTGAACTTTCACAAGATCATCCATGGTTCACGAGACCAAAGGTTTATGAGACCGAAATTAAACACTAGAACTATTAGGGATATGCATATGGTGCACAGCTGTGTATTCAGAATTTAGCTGAAGCTAGGGACCATTAACAATTCTCATGGGGGGGGCTGTCAAGTAGGTGGACATCCATCTGGAGGATTCTACCCTCCTCATTTGAGATGACTTACATTACTTTCTGTGTGACCTATGTAAATAAAATTTGGGATTATTTTTTATGACAGTGATTGGGTTGTCAACTAGTTAACTCCTCACTATGCCACTGTGTGTGACACTTATTTATCACATACATATGCATTTAATTTGATTTGATTTATTTCACTTTCTTGACCAATGATGAATGGATAAATAATTTGAAATAACAGCAACCCTCCAGAGAATGAAAACTTGGAAAACCTGGATAAGCAACAGCTGTTACAGGACAGGTTCACTTTGGAAAAAAAAAAAGACAAAAAGAAAACAAGGCCAAACAAAAAACTCAAGACACACAAGATGAAAGTACATCTCCCAATGCTGACCCCACAGAATGTAACAAACTGTACAACACAGGATAACATGATGTTACTAACTTAATTACCAAATGACGTTAAGTGGACTAGAAACTAGGTAAATAGCTGGGTGCCAGCATTACTGTATGCACAGCGATGCAATACTGTTGAGAATTTGTCTTAATTAGTCGGGCTTGCAAACTTCTAGTTAGTTTTGTTCTCAGGAATTCTTTTGTGATGGTGATCTTGCAAATCTAGTAAACCTTTTCTGATTGTTGATCTCAAGAACCTTCATTCTTGTGAAGTATTTGGTCTCATGAACATTTTGGACTTAAAAGCCCACAGTCTTGGACAAAATACCATTCAGTGTTGGCTGTAGGATTGTTGTTCAAAGGGGACATTCACTCGTGTAGGGCAACATTGGAAAGGGACGCAGGGTTTCATGTTATCCTCACCTAAAATTTAGTATTATATTTGCAATGTATGACAAAGTGTCCCAACAATTTTGTCCAAGATTGTAGCTTTTCAGAGTGTCAGCCTTGTGGACCTGAGGTCTAATCAACCTTTCTGACAATCGGTCTCTCAAACCTTCAGGTCTTCTTAACCTTTTCTTTTTATTTTTGGTCAAGCTTGTGTACTTTCTTGTGGACTGTTGGTCTCTTGAGATGCCTCCACCTTGGCAACAGTGTATATACAAATCAGTTGTAGCTTACAAATAACTGTTTCTGTCTGTAGCTGAGACTCTATGTCTTCAGCAGAGCAATAAATTTGACCCAAGGTTGCAGTAAATTGACAGTCCTAAATTTGGTCTATCCTGCAAAAAGCTAGAAGGAAAGGCATGCACATGGTATCTTCAAAAATTTTGAAGCTACAGTATTAACAAATCACAAAAATGCTGGTCACCAACAAATTTGGAAGTATTGGACAAAATCTTTCCACCTGTACTGTATGTAGCTCAGTGCAGAATACTGTACAACATGCATTTTGCTGAAAGCATTATACAGCCAGCCAATGTCAGACATAATGAACTTGCCAACCCTCATGGTTGTATTAGTGACTTTAGCTGTTTCTACATGCATGCATTTCATCTCACACTAGAACTTGAATAATCTTCTTACAATTATGAGAATTTTTTAAATTACAGGTAATGTTTTTTTTTTCTTTACAAATTATAGTATCACACATCTCTACAGTACAGTATGATTCTGTTGAGCCATTTTATTGTTATAAAAGTACAACTACCCCTGCTGCTGTTTGAATGACTGATCAAGTCAAGATAAACGGCAGTGGAGTTAAACAACTATGTCAGTAAATGATCAGTTACGTGTGTGTTTTTAATAAGTAAACATGAAAGTAAACACTGAAAATTTAATGTTTATAACTACAGGAAACCACAACAGTCCGATGTATTTCCAAACTGGAGATCTTCACAGTATTAACTTGGAGTAGGAGATATTACTTATTACTGTATACCTTATACACAATCGAATAAGTACTTGTATCAAAGTTAATCCTCTCGGAGGCTCTGGGTTCACAGAACAAAACATATCCAAGATGACATGTTTAGTAACAGGTGTACAGTAGTAGAAGTGTGTCTTGCCAGGCCCAAGACTTCAGTGGGGTATGGACTGTCGTATCCTGCACTTGGGATATCATAAAATGTTCTGAATTTATAGAATTTTGGTGTTAACACTGGAAATTTACCAAATTGTGCAGCAGTGTCTTCAGTTTTGTGTGCCATTCTTTAAGCAGAATACACAAAATGAGTAGATTCATTTTGTGGTAACAAAAACATAAATTTAATCTCATGCTAGATATTGGATCTGACAATGTATTTTATAGGGGAAAATGCATGATGATCTTCTGTACATGATGGACGTCTCATCCAGTAGTTTGGTGCATTAGCTGGTAGTAGAATATGGCACCCATAAAGCAAAATGTAAAACTTGTAGATGTTAACTTTAACCTTACCCAAATCCAGTGTGGTGTACCCCAAGGTTCTATTCTAGGCCATTTTCTTTTCACTCCATTATGTTAATTATATTTGTAATGTACCAAAAAGTTGTGCTGTTAATCTGTTTGCTTATGTTGCAAATATATATTTTACCAACAATGATATAAATGAATCAGGGGCATTATCTCTAATAAACTTGACAAATTTTATCACTGGTTTTCCTCCAATAAACTGTCACTTAATGTAGAATATAATATGTAGTATTTAATAATAGATTGAATGTAAAAACTGATTCTTTTCATATTCCAATGAACAGGATATATTCTGGGAAAGTTGGCCATGTTAAGTTTGTAGGTGTCTACATTGACTGCAATTTAATTTTGAGGAGCCACATTCACCTATAATGTCTACAATTGCCAAAAGTATTGGAATACCTTCCACCTTAAAGCATATTTTTCCTAGGAACATACTTTGTATGTTATATCTTACAGTAATCTACCCCCNNAGTAAAACACATTTGAATAAGTTAGCAGTTCTTCAAAAATGAGCTGTTTGTCATATTTTGTTTGCGAGTATAATTACTGTACTATATGAGAAAGCTTTTTATCACTTTTTTGTTAAAATTCCACAATTTAATTAACTCAAAAGTTGCCTTATTTTCTGACAGTTCTGTTCACTACATCTTCTGGACAGTCTTGACATTGTTTTCAGTTATAATTTAGATATCCATGCACATAATATGACAGAAGCAAATAATATTCATGAAAGAACCTTGGG
>VJOZ01043730.1:17476-28913 GCA_009801055.1 Stichopus horrens | reverse complement strand
TAGATATATATTGCAGTAACATCTTTAAATGGTTTTCCACTCAAAGAAAATTTGAGTTGAAATAAATGTCAGTTAACATTGATAACAGATAACAGGCAAACTGTTTGATAGAGAATGTTCCTTGAACATTCCCTATCAAACAATTCTACTATGGAGGTATTGGAGAAGTATCATTGTATACAGTACAACAACCAGATCATAGCAACAACAAAAAAAACACGAATCAGTTATATATGGCAGAAAGTTACATTCTTGTATTCCTGTGATTATACACATTGTATTAAACAGTTAACTAGTTTTAAGACTGTCACAAGTATGTTACAACCATATACCCTGACAGTCTAGAGTGCACCTCAAGGTCATTACAATAACAGCTAGGCTTTATCATTGCAATTAACGACTGACGGGTTTGATATCATTAACACATGTACAAAGTCTTTGATGGATCAACTCCATTCAACATATCTGTAATATGAAATGAAAGCTGCACTACATATAGGCATGTATAAACACAGAGACAACCATTACCTTTTTTTTGTTTTGCATCCTTTTTAGGAAATCGGCGACTTGTTGCAGTCGCAGGTTTATTTATTTAAAGTACTTTAAGGTAGATCAGTATTGTTAAGAGAGCCATTGACGTTAAGGAAGTTTGAATTTATTTGTTCGTTATTGGTTTGGCAAGTTATGAAACAAGAAAACAAAGAAGGAAACTGATCGTGGAAATTACGGATATAACAGAAAAACCATGCAATGGCTCATCAAACTCTCTTGGAGGGGGTGGGGTGGAGTGGGAAGGGGGGAAGTGGGAAGGAGAAGGGGGGTGTGTAGAAAGCAGAGACCTAATGAACAAGTATCAGACTATCAGACTAAGATCTTGTGAACTTACAAATCAGATCTTACAATATTAAACTGCTCAAACATGCAGTCAGTGTATCAATTGTGCACATCAACCAATATATTACTTCTGGTGATCCATTGAAAACTGTGACAGCCACAAAGGAACAATGATCATCTAAGTATTAAAAACAAACTAAATTTGTAATTTCACTTCTAGATGTACATCTCTTTCGGAGACTTTGAGACTTAAAACCTTTGAACTAACATGAGCTTTGACCTCCAATGAAAATCTAATGGAATCATTTCTGACAATGGACTCAATACATACCTATGTAAAAAATATGTAGGTTACATACACACATACACACACATACACTTAGGGATGAATGATTGACCTGCTGACCCAAACCATGGTATTCGAAGTGTACTCAGAATCACCTTCTGCAATCTTTCCCCTTTCTGAATGTAAACAGGCTACCACCAATGTAGGAACAAAATGACCGATGGAGCGCATGACACTGAATCTATGACAAAGTTACAACTTAATTGCTAACTCCCAGTGACCCCAGAATGCACGCACAATAATAATAATAATCTATACCAAGCATTAAAAATGTCTTAAGATCTACCAAATTCCACTATTGAGGATAGTAAAGCCACAGACATATCATATCCATGCAACATATCATCGCTATCAAGCTAACTTCCTTTACTACTTATACCGCCTTTCAAATGCATTCAGATCCTTCAAAATGACAGCAACAAAAGCTTTTACTACTACTTCTAGTTTACTGAAATATAATACCTTCAATACTACTTTGCTCAGAAATACAACTTGTTTTGAAACTTGAACCAGGTTAAGCTTACCACTAAACGTGACTGGGATGGCTTTTTTTTTCCCCTGATAATATAATACGACCGGGAAGTAAACGCTTTGTGACAGACTTTTGCATCTCTCCTTTATATTCTACGAAACAGCAAAACAAGTGTTGACTTCTGGAAACCGATCGACAACAACATCAACGGCAACAAACAACAACAATCCCCGATAACGGCCGACTAAATGTAAGTCCTGTGGAGGATTGACAGAATTTATTTTCCTTGATAGGTTTTTGAAGTATTCGGTTGCAAAGAGTTGTGAATTGGTGGAAGATGATTCAATTACATCCTTAGGAAGAGCAGAGAGGATTTTTGGATACAGTATTTCCGATGACGGTAATTCTATCCACTTGTTACTGGTGACTTCAAAAATAGCATTTATCGGATTTAGTGGGGAAAAAAAACGAGTCCAACGAGGTAGATTACATTTCCTTTGAAATTTGAAATCTAACAAGGAAATCTCTGATATCAGAGGGAAGGCTGAAGAGGGCTTCAGTGGTACAAAGCAGCCAAACTTATTTTTCTTTGAACTTGAGTTAATACTTGATGAAACCAGAAAAATAGATAAACGAGAACAACGTCATGGAACTATAGATGAAGTCCAAAATCAGTATGGCAAAATGCATTCAGATGAAACCCAAGTAACACAAATCCAATGGAAAATAAGATAAGCCACAACTAGCTAAACATTGGCACGTGGTTTTCTCTACATAATATCAGGTTATGTAGAAAAAATCAGATGCTTCCATTTACTTCTGCTTTCCCTAAAGATGTAGATGTAGAAATTCTCAGACTACACATGCAATATATATGGCAAATGTTGAAGGCAAAGCTGTTTTGCCTTACCTCTCGCACTGTAGGACGCACCCTATTATTGTTTGGCTTCGTTTGTTCAGTATGTGAGCAGCTAGAGTGATGTCTTTCTAGTTTATCTATTTCTATGCATGAAACATATTTGAACAAACAAACATTTAAAGGGTACTACCAAATGTTGTCAAACCCTGACTAAAAATTGATTTGAGCCTCTGGACAGATGGCAGGTGGTATACTTTTGGCATCTTAGCTATTCAACAGCAATTATAATGATAGTCAGCAAACCTGTGGTCCAAGTTAACTTGGCAAAATTTAATCTTTCCAATGACAAAACTACAACAAATAAGTTTGATTTGCACAATTTTTCTGTAATTAGAATACATTGGTCTTTTAACCAAATAACAACCCCAACAAATCCCATTTGATTGTCACAAAGACGATTTTTATCAACTGGTCTTTTTGACAATACAACTTCAACAAACAATGGAAGAGACTTTTAAGATAATGTTAGAAAGTTTGACCTTTGACCTCTAGTCAAAATTAAGGTGATCATTCACACAATTCAGGTACCAACATGTCACATTTGATGCTTACGCAACTTTTCTTTCTTGAGATATATTACTTAGCAGGTTGAAAGGAAGTCACTTTAGACCTTCATGGCATTCCATAGAATTTATCTACTGTATATATACGTACTAAATGGGTACCTACACACTAAGTATGAGGTTCAGGGAACTTTCATTCATGGAAATCGATATACAGTTTAATTTTCACTTTTTGACCTCAAATGGATGACAAATTCCCAGGGAATGTCTCCCAAAGAAAATCATATTTCAAAGACGGACCTAGACCTTACAACACCTATTTTTTTTGTCAGCCACATGTTTTGTAACGGTTTTAGTGCTTTGATCTCTACTAACTTCAAACTTGACTGCCCTGGAATCTAAAAATTATTGTAGACCTTTACACACTACAGACTAAATTTCAGGCAACTATTACATCCTACATTACAAAGTTTTTCAGAATTTGATCATTTTTTTTTCACATTTATTTCATAAGTTGGCCATCTCAACAATCAAATATATAACTTCATACTCACAAAGATTGAAGGAATCAGCATCTTTTTGTAACAGAAACAATACAACACTTGCAAATTATACTTAAAGGGAAATAGGGCGCTTAGGGCACACCAACATGGCATACAAAGAAAAAAGCCATTGCCATTGTAAAACCCTCCAATCTCATCAATAAATATCTATAAAAGCTTCATCCCCTCAAAACATTATGTATGTGATGAGTAACAGAAGATGCATCACTTGAATTTTGGAAAGTTTGGGTGTACAAATTATTATTCAGCGACAAAATACTAAATTTATATCTGTGAGAGACTTGTTTCTTGGAAAGGTCGCTGTTCTTCCCTATTGTCAATGATCTACTATTCTATATCCACAAACACTAATTTTTAAAAATATGATTGTTTCCTGTAAAACAAACGCCTTACTTCCCTGAGTGGACGGGATGAGCAAATTTAGGTAGATATGATAAAACCACTTAAGCTCTGTTTGTTATCTTTACAGACAGGGAACAGTACAAAGCAGACAAGTTTTGGCATATGCTCATGTAGTCACAGATATCGGATGATCACAAAAGGGCTCGAAATATTGTAAGCTTCAAAGAGGGCATACAAAAAGCAATCTTGAACCGGAAAGCACAAACACATTGCGGTTTTGATGATGCAATTTTATGAGTATTTTTCTGAATATGAGATCATATCACAAAGATGTGTCATAAACTTGGTCTCTGTAATATAAGATCAGTATTGCATCATGTCACCAATTAAGATGTAACAACCGTGCAATACATACAATGTCTGTTGACCTAAGATAGTGACTGACAGTAACCATGCATTGAACATGCACACCTGCATACTAAGAAAGAGCTGCAGTCAAACCTTTCTGTTTTGAGATTCCACATGAATACGGTTGCCACAAATTTATCCTTGTTGGACCCCACATGACTTTCACAGAATATAAGCAGCTTTCCCACTCAACATGGTAAACTACTACACATAAATACCAACAATCTACACATAAAAAAACAAATATCACATCAGTGTAAGCTAAACTGTTTTTGAGATTTTAAGGTTATATGGTTTTTACTATTTGACCCCTGTTAACCCCAAATGAATTTTAACTTCCACAAAAAACAAAAGGGTTCTTCTGCTCAATGTGATATACCTACATAAGATCTGTGCAAGGTTCCCTTTTTGGGATTTCATCTTTACAAGGATTTCACAATGTGATCCTGTTGACCCCAAATAAGCTTTGACCTCCACCAAAAATAACAGTGTTCTCGTACTCAATACGATGCACCTACGTGCTAAATATATGATCTGTCCAAGTTTCTCTATCTGACTATGATCTTTGTGAAAATAAACCAAGGCCTGCAACCAGGGAACCAAAGAGAAATGGAATGGTTGACAAATACCGAACTGTTTAAAATAATTCCAGCCTTGATGCACTGGCAAATTTCTAGTACACATATATATATTAAACAATTTTTTAACCCTTTCAAAAGAGCTAAAAAAAAAAAATGTCATGTGCCTTCTGGACCAAAAAACACCCACGTCGAGTAAAGCATCGACAAAAGTTTAAACCACCAGCAATAGTTTTGTTTTGCATCAAACTTCCATCGATGCAGCGATCTAACACAGAGATAGTGCGAGACAGCAGATCTGTGAAATATGCTGCTTGGGCCATACGGTGATTCATTTGTACGACTGGAGTTCATTACCATTATGGAGAGATAATTTTGCTGGTTGTAGTCTCCAGCGAGGACTGACACGAGTTCGGGTATTATTCTCCGCAGACGTAACATTCGAGTGAATGGAGGGTATAGTTATACCTCTTCATGGAGAAATCAATCCTACATCAAACTCTTTGAACAAGCACATGACTCACTCTAAACAAGGTCATAATGAGTCTGTATGTCTCCTGCAGTGAACATGCAAGTAGGCACTCACCTAGAATGAATGGCTGAAGCTACTTAAAGGAATTCTCCACCAACAAGAAAACTTAATGCAATATAAGAGATTTTTAAATGTTTCATCAGTTAAACATAACAATTTTGCTGGTAGAAGTTTTCTTAGTTGTACAATATCACTTTGAAAGTTGAGCCTCACTAAAAGCCTGAAAATTTGTGACTTAAAATTGACAAATGCTGTTGGCTTTGTTTGTACTCTTCTTGTTCCTAGTAAAATGTACAATAAAAGTTCAGCGATTATGAAAACCTCGTATATATCCACATTCAGTAAGAGAGGTTTTTTTTATGAGGTCATGGGGGTAAAAATAGACCAGAGAATTCCAATGGACAAGAAAATTTATTACTGCTAATTCTTTAAGATCCACCAGATGGAGTGAAGATAAGCTGTGTAGTTGGCTCAAAGGTATTTCCTTCATTCGTCAGTTTCATATCATTCACAAAGCAACATTCATTTAAGTCAAATGACTCTTAAACATTTTAGCTAACTCCAAAGAATGTTTGGAAAGGTTTACGGTGTTCCCTGGTGAAACTATGGTCTTTGTCATGAAGTAAGAAATTAGAACCACACTAAAACCAATGGTGCAAAATAAATCATTAACCACATAAAGCAACATCACCTGCAATGCACAAAGTAGTACTACATCACAACCGATTGATTTCTAGCACCACGCTTGCACTTTGAATACTTACTAGAATAATTAATTTTCTGAAATTTGGGAGATATTTCCTGAAAATGAAAATGGCGACTTGCATACAAAATTGTCTGTATCTTTTTAAGAGACATGAGAAGCGATGGTGGAGACTTCCTTCAAGTTCTCTAACTTGCTACGACAAACATCGATTCACAACTAAAGACAACAGGATTTATGTTTAAGTATATAGGTCACACCACAAAAAGAATCTACAAACAAAAGAGGATGAAGAATATCATCTCCCTCAACCTATGACTGGTGCAAGGAGGAGAGTTGGAAAGACTGGTAATATATTTTAAATGATGTTTGAATCAAAACTCAGGACTGATGTTAATGGAATGATTGTTGCACATATCCCCTAACTTGGAAGATCCTTGAAAAACTTGATGGTGTCATTCCTCCGGATAGAACTGATATAAAAAGCAATTCTCAACATTTGTCTCAAACAATAAACTACTGTAATGGAAATACAACAAATCAGAAAGGGAATGATACTACAGTAATGAAATATTAACTTTGATACAAGATTCCACAAAAAGTAACTCTCACACAAACAAAAAGGAGTTAACCAGGAGAAATACACAAAAGAAACAGTTGGTGTAGAGTATGGATGGAGGGTATTGTAGGACAATCACCAAGACTAACCTTAAAGCTCCCAGGGATACTGAGATATGAAAAACAGTATGAAGAAATGAAGAAAAACAGAGAGTAAAGGCAATAGTTAAAGAGTAGCATGCCTTTTTAATGCCAAGACTGTCTGAAATAAGAAGACAATCAACAAAGAAGTGAGTGTAAGGAATTGGAGACCTTTTGTTCAACTTCCACACTTAACAATTTATCAACATTATGAAAATACAAATGGTATGCAAAACTTTACCAAAAACAATATTGCCATCAGATTTTGTATTGGAAGTGGTTAATACTTTACCTTTATCAGCTCAACATACTCCGAAATCTTTTTCAATGGTTGTAACATGGTCTAAAATTTACCTCTTTCAGTTCAATATATCAGACCACCTCTGTCAATGTTTGAGAGGTAGTTTCGCCATTTTACCTTATTAATGTAAGATACCAAACCATCACCCCACACCAGACATGTTCAGCATCACACATGTCCTTTGATCTAAGTTTAGACCCTATTTTTTTACTGTATCTCTTAACATTTCTTCTTGGTCAACCTAGGAGGGGCCAGTTGCCCCCTTGTGTCCTTCCTCCCTCTGTATCTGCTGTTGAACCAATGCCTGCACTTTTGCAGTAAGAATATCCATTCTGCAACTCCTTTGAGCCATTGAAATGCAGGACAAAGTTCAAAGACAAGAACGGCAGTCGGAAAACCATTATTTCTACTTCAACAACTTACTCTAGCAGGCGATTTGATCACAAGGCACACACTGATAGAGTTATGTAACCTCTAAAAAGAGCCAGCAATGGTTCTGAATGCACACAGATGGTGATCACATTAGTCTTACATCTTTTAATTCCTTAACTTTCAGAACAGCAAACCTGGGGGTGTGCATGACTGTGACTCTGTGATTACATCAGGCCACCAAACAGTAAATGGTGGGTTGGATGATCAATGCATCTTGTTTCACGGTATATTGAACTGTACGAACGAATGCATTTTAAAATTGAGCTGTCCTCACAAGTTACCATGGTAGTTTTATTCTGTTGATGTACACAGAAAACTGAGATGAGATTAGTCAACTGGCGATGGAGGTGGTTACCCAATCACTCAACTGCGAGAGGAGGATCATGTCAAACGCATCTGCTGATACCGTGTAACAGGAGGCATACTCCACTTGCGCAGTACGCCATAGACAACTCACAGAACTATACCTGAGACATTAACATAATCACTCATTCAGTCTTACCAGGGAATATAACCACAACTTGTGATTATAGACCTTTTCACATACATACAACCATGCAAAGTAATAAAACTCTGGCAGCATACCGCAAAGCAGAAAGGAGTACATTGAGAAAGAGGCACGGTACTGTCTAAGAAGCTTGCCCACACCTGCTTTGTAATATGGATGGTACCAGCATAGCTATAAGATATTAATGAGCAGAGAAAAAATACCATAAAAAAAGAAAACTGTAAAGTTTAATCTACTTGAACACACCACAGGAAGAAAAAAAAAATAAGTCTGAAATCTTAAGACATTAAGATGAGTACATTGTACCCTTCATATTAGGAGAAACCATTTGTGAAGAAGGGGATTTGTTGTTTGGTTATGCTAATCTGAAAAAAAACTGCACTACAGAGTATGACTACACTGGTTCACTCAAAGACAGTAACACATCCACATCAATTCATAAGTCAACCAATCCATACTGTGAGTCAGTTCAATGGGTCCAAGTCATGCCACAAGTCATATTTCAACAAGCCAAGTCCTGATCTGTCAAAGTCACAACTTCACCGCAGAGTGACCCACGACTGATTTCAAGGTCAAAGTCAAACGACTAAAGATACATTTTTCCGACGTTTGCTCCTATCAAATACAATTAATGAAAATATAAAGCCAAAACTACATTAACTATCAGTGAAGCTGGCTATGACTCAGCTTCTTCAGAGTTCCAGTCCCTCTAACATCACACAACTCTGCAAGCATGTTAACTATCTGAGGTTAAATGGACTCACCCTGAAAGATAGATCTTCTGCAGCCTCTCCTTCAAATTGGTACCTGGCTTTACCTAACCCTGTCGCTTTACTCTTTTTCTTCTTCTTTTCCTGCTGCTGGGGAAGGTCAACGATGACTTCCACGAAAGTCTTTGGGAATATCCCTTCCTTCCCTTTGTACCTTCCTTTATACCAATCATCACCGATCTTCTCGAGCAGCACCACCGTCTCTCCTGCTCTCAGTGACAGCTCCCCCGGTCCCTCTGCGTCGAAGTTGTGCTGCACGAAGGCGTGAGGATCAACGCTCTGCGAGTGGAGTGAAAAGAAAAGAAACAATCAACAGAAGAGAAAAAATTAGAACACTAAATGGTAATTTCCGTCAGTTTGGTTCATGAAATTTCCTCATTCATGAAATTTCATAGATTGAGATTTTCACTTTTTCAAACTTGGCATTACCAAAATAAGATGTTTGTAACAGCACTTTGTTGTACATAATGCCCAGGACAGTATTTAAAGCGGAAGAACAACTCGGTAATGTGCCATGCTAAAATATAAACTGGAAGACATTTAGACAACGCACTACCCTGAAAGCCTTCCTTATCCTGGGAAAAATCTATTAAGCAATCCACCTGATAATGGCTCAGAATGCAGTATTATGTTATTACCAACCTGTATTAACCTTTTCAATAATCAACCAAGTTAACCCTTCAAATGATAGTATTAATGTGACCAACCTTTCTCAAAACATCATGTCATCCTCCATATTATTCGTCAGATGGCAATATCATATCACTGACCATGCTCATCCCACGAGATACCAAACCTTATTAATCCTTAACTTGTAGTGCAATCTTATTACCGACTTAAAGCACCCTTATCAATAACTACCACATGAAATCCTCTGATGACAACACTTTACTTCCAATTTTATCCAACACACTCATTATCCCACAAAATAAATCCTCAGATTGCAGTACTACGACATTACAAATTTTACCCCAACTCCCACTCAAAAACCAACCTTATTAATCTTCAGATGACAGTATTATACGATACTATCACTTTAGAGAACTTATTCAAAAACCCACCTAAGAAATCCTCAGATCACAGAACAATCCCAACTTAACCAACCTGCTCAAATTAATCCTCAGACAGCGAACACTACAATATTACCAACTTTTACCACCCCCTCACAATAACCCCCTTAATCGACCCTCGGACTGCAGTACCATATTACAAACCATAATCGCCATATTCAACGTTCTACCTGATTAACCCTCAGAACATTGCTTTATCAGGAAGCTGTTACTTACATGGAGAGCAAATGGAAAATTCAGTTAATGCTAAAATACATTAAGACCACCCACATAGAGTGAAGATAAGCTGCATTCTTAGCTCAAAGGTATTGTTTTCCTTTATTCCGTGTTTTCAGTTCAATATAACTCACTTCGCACCATTAAGTCAGATAATCCTTAAACAAGAAGCTCGCTCACAATGCTTTGATGTGTAGGTTTGTACCGCCAACAGATTGAATATGACTCAAAACTAATGGAAATGGGTACCACCAGCCCATTTTTTACGAAGCTAAGGCATGTAAATGAGCTATGGAGGCAAAAGTCTGATCTGTTTGACAAATTGGTAGGAAGTTCAGTCAAGTTTCCAGAAATGGCAAGATATAGATTCTTTTTCATGTTTTGATATACAAACAAAATATTGAATCGTCATACACATCACCTAGGGTCGAAAGGTTGAAAAAGTTATTGGCAAATGGTAATGCTGTAGCAGTATGGAAAATCAAAANNTTGGCAGCGCAAACCTCACATCAAAGCATCTCTGTCTATCTAAATAACAGCTCCCTGGTTTTTTGTTTCAACAAATCTTTACCACCCTATTCAATAATCCAAATGTTTTTTTTTTTTCTCAGATGACGGTATAAAAATCACCAACCTTAATATCTGGTTCTGAACTTGGTGATAAAGAAGCTGGAATTTTGTCCACAAAGTTGGTGGGAAATCTTCCTTCCCTCCCATTCAGACTGCCGATGAGCCAATCGTCGCTGAACTTGCTGGTGACATTAATTCTGTCGCCCTCCTGCAGAACAAAAGATGCAGATGGTTATTACACACCACTCCAGTGAATGATACAACAGTGTATCATCAAGACAAAGAAATTGATTCTCATGTGGCAAACATTTGCTTAATGTGTACCCAGACGACTTAGCCACTGTGAACTGGTTTTCAACATCAAAGATGAAAAATAGTCTGAGTGAACATAATCGGAAAGAACGGAATCCGGATAAACGAAGCCCAACTTAACTCACAAGAAAACTGCAGGAAAGAATTTCCATCAGGCTATCAGGGAATATTTTTTATAGAAGTCCCGCTGCAAGTCCTTTACAGTGGTCTGCTTCCATTTGTTATGTCATAGATTGAGTTAAGGCACATTCACACTACAACGATGATCCGATTTTTTTTATTTTTAGTAAATATCTTCTCCATCTCTGATCGGAAAGAACCAAAAATTTGTCAACTTGTGTAAAGATATGATTTGTACC
>VJOZ01043730.1:206-11046 GCA_009801055.1 Stichopus horrens | reverse complement strand
ATTTCCATAATGTGCTAAAATTATTTCTCCAGAAGACACTTTTCTGCATGATAGAACATCAGGTGATATTGAGTCATACTATCATGGTTAGGGGTCTGTTCTTACCATGAAACATTATCCCACATGATATCATATGATGCTTGGCTGATTCACTTTGAGTTCCAGCCCTAAAAATTTGAATGTAAAAATATATTGTAGCCATAAATCGAAACACAAATGTTTCCTTGATGACCAACATACTTTACCATGCCTTCAACACACACTTATGCTAAAATCATACAGCTCAGATAAAATGTTCTCCTACCTTCCTCTCTTCTGTGATATCCCTGACGATACGAACAAACTGAGCAGGGAACATTCCCTCTTTGCTTCTGCAGCGACCTATGTACCAATCTGCATCCACCTTCTTCGTCAGTATGATTACGTCCTCCGTCTGTCGCAGAAAAGAAGGTCACCAAGGGCGTAACTTTCACAAAAGTAATTTACCAATGTTTACGCCCAATACAGTCTTTGATCTCATGCAGGATATTCCTACATCTTGAACTGAGTGGTATGTTCCTACACAATAACATTTCAACAAGGTTACTAAAATTCCCTAAGAGTTACCATGACAACAATACCTTTCAGGGACGATTTGAAAATGAATTTTGCTTTTGACAAAGACAAGCAGCTGCTAAACAACTGCACACCAAGAACCAGTTTAATGAACAAAGTTTGGGGAGGTACAATTTTTCAGCATATGATCTATGTGAGGTTCCAGCCGTCCTGACCTCTGTGAAAGTCAATAGATGTGACTACTATATCCTCCTGTAAAGGTAGTTTACAATGTATCATTGAAGTCTGACAACTTCTGCATCTTGACAATTAGTTTTCAGTTACATAAACACCCTGAAAAAATTGACTCAGTCTCACAAACAGTTATTACAGAGAATTTTTATTATAGAGCAGTAATTACAGAATACTGTATATTCTCTAATAAACGTCCCCCTCTAATAAACGCCTCCCTCAAAATTTTTAACAACTGCGTAGGCCGAGGCCTCCTCGGGCTACAGGCCTAAACCACAGATTAAGCCTAACGTTAATGTCACAACAGTAGCCTACTGTACAATGTCAAAAACATTTACCTTTTCACACACAGATCCTTGCACGACACGACGAAGTTTCCGAAACATACACGAAATATACCCTCAAGTAAACGCCCCCCTTTTCAAAAACTTAACACCCTCGGGGGCGTTTATTAAGGAATATATCGCAGTCATTAAAGAATGCATATTACAGAGCAGAGAAGTGAACAGAAGAATGTCATAATACAACCACGTGTTGGGACAATGAGTTATCTTAAAATTTCAAGAACTGCTAAATATGCAAGTTGCTTACCTTGAAAGAAAGATCATCCTTATCCTGGGCTTCAAAATCATACAGAGCTATAGCATGTGGATGAGCAACCTAAAAGACAAACAAGAAAGGAGATACCACCAGCTAATGAAATTGATTTAGTCATCTCTTCCAAGCAAGTTCTTTTTCCCTTTCACATCATTTAAGTCCTGATTCAAATATTATGACCGTTTCTGTCAACTCAGATGAAAACAAAAAGTACGACGGTGGAACAATGTTGTCTGAGGAACTAGGTAGGACAGTTCCTTCTTAGTTACAAGGCTACCTTCTGGAAGAATTCCCAGAATACCAATGCCACAATTCTGTATGAGCATTACGGTTTTGTATGAAGTATCACTTTGTTTCGGTATGTAGGCATCTTTAACAAAGCAACAAATCTTAATGCAAAAGAAAAGCATTATTTAGTGTGGAGATTAAATTACAACAGGCAAAAACTTACATATAAAAACTCCCTTTAAAAAATGTTATGATTATTGTAATGATTTGTTTTCTGTCCTGCAATGCACCAATGCTTTTTTCAACCAATGAGTACGTTAACATTTAAGTTTCTGCAATGACAATGGAATGCTCCATTACAAGCTTTCATTATACTTTTGGGTGTTATAAACAATCTCACCTTTTGCTTAAATGGTCTCAACCTTTCATTTTCTCCTCTTTTTTTTTTTTACATGTCTTGTAATATAATTTTGTACAAATCACTTCTTCCTTTCTGGTTTTTGTTATCATTTTAGTCTGATTTTTTACGTCAACAAAGAGAGCAAACATTCTGTGATTGATGGCTAGTCATGATAGTAACATGATGAGCCGGTTAACTAAAAGTGGTTAAACGTTAACCGTTCAGTTCAGAGGACCGTTTCAACGGTTAGTAATTTAACCTGTAATGCACAGCACCTACGCGTTACCATCTTCTTTCCTGTTTGTTGAAAAAATTCTGAAAGACTAACCCACAAAGAAGCAGACAATTTTTTTAATTCCAAATGTTCTGTAGAAATTTAAGCTGTCATACTCAAAAAAAAAGGCATTTTATTCTTGGTTGCTTTTGTGGCAAGAACGATTCAGTATAGAAACACTGCCACCATCAATTTAAATGTATTAAATACCCGACAGATCAGCTGTTCAACACATGTAAGTACTGTTTACAGTTATCAGAGTAATCATAAACAAAATACCTTTGGGTGGTCAAGGGTTTCGAAACGGAGACTAGAAATTCTACAGACTCTTTTAATTCAAAAACAAACTTGATGCATATCATAATAACTTTAATTTTAACCATACAAAACTCTATGATAAAAGTGAATGTTGACATAAAATTATGAAAGACTGTGTCATTTGAACTAATTCCTTTGTGCAATCACTCTGGGAGGTTGCAGTTTCTACTTTGTGTGAACAGTAAATGAGACTATAAATAGCACAAATCATAAAAACATCTTTTGATGACGGAACGGCCATATACATGAAATGGCAGAAATGCTAGAATCTCCTCTGTAGGATTGTTTTCGACAGGTTTACCTACTTAGTTTATCTACTTGATTCGTGTAATTGGTTCATCTACTTGGTTATTCTACTTGGCTAATGTATTTGGTTCTTTTTACTTGGTTTATCTACTGTACTTCTAGAAGTTAACTTAAGTTTCATTCATCATCAAGTTTCCTTCCATGAAAAACATGCCGTTCACTATATGACGAAACTTCAAGTAGAAAATGAACCAACATAACTCAAGCTATAATCGACACTCAGTTTCTAACTAACCATTTGGTCGATTCTTGAATTGCTTTCTGATACTTACGATGTGTTTATACAAAGGATGGCCGGGGCCAGGTCTCGGAGGTAACTCTAAATCTGTGCTGGCTGGCTGAGGGACTGGCGTTATCTCTATGGATGATAAACCTGTGGAAACATATCAGTCATCACAATTTATTAGTATTTGCTAATTCATGCTGTGAATACGGCTAGCGAAGAAGTTTGGCAGTTGTCCTGGCATCTCAGATGCCTAAAATTTCTCACAGACAACCAAATTCTGTGATACAGTTCTCCTTCAGATAGTCAAGTCATGAATAATGAAATGCAAATAAGACTTAAATATTTGACACACAAGACTGAAATCTGGTAATAAACAGTAAACAACATAATGCAAGTATTTTACTTTACATCGACCTGAAAATTTTAACAGTACATATATACACATTTTCGTAACATAACTTACTGTAATTATGGAAAGGACAACCACAGGAAGTTAGTTGTCCATGGGACAACCTGTTGAAATTGATCAAGGCCCAATACCGGTTTTAATGACGTCTATAACTTCCTTTCATCAGGGATTACACCAAAAAAGGGGCAAATATTTTATCAACTTGCTTCTTCTAGTGTACAATTAGACTCCAGTGTAAACAGCACTAAAATTAACTTGGATCATCAATGCCTCAGTGTACGAAAAAGCAAAGTAACAAAAAGAAAAAAAAGGTAAAAACATGGTCTGTAAAATCAACAAAAGTAAGACATAAAACATCAAACCAAGCCTAAAGACAGCAAAAGCATCACAAAGATGAATACATAGATGGAAGAGAACAAATCAAAAGAGGGCAGTAGTAAGAAGAAAGACAATCACCATGTTTTTCCAAAAGAGATGGTTTCTTGGGAGCAGGACGTTTTGGTTTGGCATTATTTGCAGCTGTCTTCTGTTTAGCAGTTGGAGCAGATGAGGGCCTAGGAGGTGGTCCACCTTTCTTGCCAGCAGGAGGTCCACCAGAGGGCTATGATTAGGAGGAAAAAAAGGGCACTTAAGCATTCACTTGGTAAACACCAACTTTTATGAAGACAGACATCTCTCAATTAACCAGAAAGTCAAGTGACTTTGTGAGTCTTTGCCAATAAGCATGAAAATAAAAGGACAATATACGTACACCAATTTTGAAATTCAAATTCCCTTGCCATTCTTGAAATACTTTGTCTATAAGGTTTCTAACTATGAAATCCACTGACCTTACTGACTGCCATGAAAATGACAGATTTTTCTACTCATTAAGTGCTACCAATGTTTATCGTTTGAAGTTCCTGAAACATTCAGTTGCTGAGGTACCTCCCTTAATAGGTTTTCATACCGCAAGCTCTGGTGACCTCAGATGACCTTTGAGCTCCATGACGAACAATAGGGATCATTCACTCACCATGGACTACCAACACATCAGCTTTGATGTTAGAGCACCTTCCCTTATATAGTGTTTACAAGCGAGGGCACATATGCACACACATATACACAAACATGCCATCACCATCGCATAGATTTCTTGCCTGCCTTCAGCAAGGAATAAAAAATAAACCTACCAGTAAATATTACACCAATATGATGTCATTATGAAGAGACAATTCTATAATTCAGTTCGTTCTTTGCATTGTTTAAAATATTTTCAAGTTAAGGTCTGGTAAAATATTTGATTTCATCCAATTGCCAAATTTGTCAGCTAACCTTGAATCCATGGACTGAATTTCACAGTGCAAGTTTAACTGAAGTATGCTAGCAAAGAAAAAAGTTTCCTTGAGAATAATTCGAGGAAGGTATATCACAAAACAAGAGATACCTTATGAAGGAATGAACCAAAGACAACATTGTATAGCTGTTCAAAAGTTAGCCCATTGATTCAGTGGCCTGCTGCCAGAGCTTTACAGTATGTTGTGTGCAATATAAATTAATAATCCAAGACTTGCAAAAAAAAATATCGTCAGATGGTGCTATACACATGACCAAGTTATGACAATTTCAGCATTTCTAACAAGTCCAGAAATTGATACAATACCCTTTCAATATTGATAGCATCTGTGAAGGAACTAGGATGTGGTAAAGTTTACACCAAACTTTGCACTGTACAACTAGGTTCTGGCTTCTTACCCTTGGAGGTGGCGCCTTCTTTGTGTTATTATTATCAAAATTTGGTGAAGTTGACCTGCTGTTTGGCTTTGCTTTCTGGCCCCCAGAACCTGGTCTTATGATGGTAGGCTTGGCTCTGGTTTTAGACTGGTCGTTAGTAGGTGGTTTAAGATTGAAAGCACTTCTTGCCACTGGTCTGGGCTGTGAGGTGGCCTGTAGGGGGACACTGCCATGGGATGAACTGCTAGGGGGAGGAGGAAGGCCCGATGAGGCGGTGCTGGACCCTGCCGGTTTGGGACGAGCTCTTGCAGTTGGAGGTTGTGTCGGTGCAGGCCTCTGAGCTGGTTTGGGCTGAGGTTGTGTATGACTACCCGAAGTGCTGAACGACACAAAACTCGATGCTTTCTTAACGTCGTTCAAAGACACATTTTTGGCAATATTTTTGCCAATTCCCCATGAGAGTTTAGCTGCTTGTTTTTGTTGATCCTGGGTCATCAGTGGTTTGTCCTTTTTGGCCTGACTGGATATTAGACTTGCTCCAAAGGCAGCTGTTGCAGATGAGCTCGATGAAGAATTGCTGGCTGCCTTGCTTGCTTTCTTGAAGTCATCCATGGATGCATTTTTTGCAGCATTCTTGGTGATTCCCCATCCGAGGTTGGCTGCATCTTTCTCTTGCTGCTTGGTCATGGCCTTTGACCTTGTCTCTGGATCTGCGGCAGCTTTGAAAGCAGCCTTGGCTGCTCCGCTGGTGTCCAACGTAACCGACACTTGGCCATTGCTGGTTCCTGAATGGGGTTTTTGAAAGAGAGACGGTTTTGCAGACAACGGCTTTGGCTTTTCAGTCTTAGGCATGGAGTGGCTCACTGGATTTGAGTGATTTTTGTGAGAAGGCTCATCACTCCATGATGTTCGTGGTTTGGGAGTAGGAGTTGGCTTGGATGACTGCTGAGGTTTCAGCGACTTTGAAAGGGACCCAAATATGGGAGCCACATAAGATGTCTTAGGCCTATTGGATGGTATCGGTGGTGGAACATACTGAGATTTTGGTCTATTTCTTGGTACAGGAGGAGGAGTATCAGCCATCTCTTGGTTGCAACTGAAGAAGAGTGAGAAAAGAAAATTTCATTAGTTGTGTAGGAAGTCTGACTTAAATTTTATCTTCTAAAAATCTTTGACGAATAGTGTCTTGTTGTATTGGCAACCAAGATCTGCCTGCTTTACCAAAATCATCCATCACAAGAAAAAAAAGAGCTGATATTATAAAGAATTGCGAACATCTTGTACCAAACACTAATCGACAGTGCTTTTCCCTTTCGAATTTGTGAATTTTCATGGTCACAAGAGGTGGTTTGGAATAACAACAAATTAAAAAAAAACAGATGCATTGATGAAAAAATGAGAAGAGCTGAACAAAGTCTGTGATGGCCAGGAAGTCAGACAATATAATACAGAGGTCAAAGATTAAATCACAGCATATATGTAGTATGTATGCACAAACACTTAACAACTATTGTGAAAAATCACACTGCTTTAAATATCTTTACAGTCAGTTACTTCCCATTTCGTAGAAAATACTTCCTCATTTCGATTCCACTTCAAAATGTAGTATTAAACCATGAGAAAAAGTTTCATTGGTACACACATTTACTCCATAAACCTTTTACCACATGGTTTCAAATCCAAGTACTTCAGGATGAAGCGGCATCAAACATACTTTATGATAATCTCTCAGAAATAACATTTTACTAAACATAGATCCAGGGCTGAATTTGTAAGTCTTTGCTGTTCTTTCATATTCAGTGCTTAAGGAAACAAAAAGCCTCCCTCGGGTACAATTCATCTTATCCTGCTTGTTTTGAACTTTCTGTTGTGGTATGGTCATGCAGAACTGTGAAACATTATGACTAAGATTATTATTTGGAATATAAGGAAGTCTTTTTTGATTACTCCACAGAGCATAACAAGGGAAGGGATGTTACTCTTCCAGTTCATACTAATTCCACAGGCCAATTTTCCCAATTATCCAATGTTTCTATAATTGAAAAAGGAGTCTACACTAAATACAATGTATGCACTGTACGGACGCTGTGACAAATGTTGCTATGAAATGAAATGAAGCAAACACACAAACAAACAACTCTTGCCATCAGCTATTTACTATAATATTGAATCTTCCAGAACTTTGCAGAACTGGTGCCAGCTTCATGCTGCATGGGACTGTAAGCACCGATAGACCTACTGTACAAGTGACTTCCTGGCCAAATTCAATCCTAAAAACACCAGTCAGAGTCACCTGAGACAACTTAGATTTACTTCAGTCTACAGGCATGTCATTATATTTGACAGTAGTATGGTGTACTGTGGAATCATGCTCTTTAGAGCTTGACCAATGACACATGTATGGATATCGAAAAATTCAAAACCAAACACTTTGAAGCTGTTAAGAAGTACCATGTCATGATTTAAAAATATTTCTTCTGCTCTATCTAATCCCATAGATATGAGCATATTTCCCAGGATATCTCTTGGGTACAGCCTCTAACTACCTTCTGTGCTGTAAGTGAAATATTGACGACATTAATCAATAATATCCCACACCTGCTACATAAGTAATAGTTTATCTAGGGGTTGTATTGGTCTTAAGGCCCACACTACACCATACATCTTTAACATGCCGCCCCATGTAAGCATCCCCATCATTTTTTTTTTTACTCATGCTCCGTAATTCCCCAGGCTCATTTAGAATTCTTAGCAAAAAACGGGCCCTCATTTAGGACACCTTAAAAACAAAGTGATTGTAATTCTGTGACAGCACGCTGGTAACACAAGATGATTCCTTGCAAGCATTGATCACTAATTTGACAAAAGTTGAAATGAACTTTGTCGTAGAATGAGAAAACCTCAATCAATACAGAACTCTGCAAGTGAAAGGTACAAATATTGTTATGCACTGTAACTAAGTTAAAGTACCATAAATATTGCAGTACGCTGAATTGAAACAGCTCATAGAAATTAAACCTGTTTTACAGATAGTAAGCAGCAAATTGCAACAGTTAGTTGGTAAGATACTTGAATTTCTATTACTTCATCTTTGATGATTTTATAAGCTTCAGAAGAAGCTTCATTTTAGGAGGTCTTGTAAGTTGTGATATTAAAGAAAATAATACATCACTTGCAGGTGTTTGCCCATCAAATGGAGCTCACAAATCAGAATATTTGTAAGCACATAACTGCAGATCTAAGTACAAGCACAGACTTTAACTTTAGTCAAACCATGGTACTGGGTGCACAAAAGTCGAAGATGTACACAAAAATATGGGGAATATGTTGCACAACTCCAGAGTACTGACCTTGCTAACTTCGACTTGTTTCCCATCAACTCAGCCCTGTACCCAATGTTAGGGGCGTAGGGAATGGAATTTAGGTTAGTGGGTTATTGCTGCACTGGTAGTACTGGGGACTGTAATACACACAATGCAGGTACAGCACAACCGTTTCACAGTTGGCAGGGGTGTCAAAAAAGTGCTTTGAAAATTTTGTATTTCCTTTATCCACTCAAGAAGAGCACTTTCTTCAAACAGGACACTCTATCTAAAAATTTGGGGGAAAATACCCCTCTATCAGCTGTCCCACGCCGGCCCTGCATTGTTTCCAAGTACCGATATAAATTTTAGAATCTGTGTCATCTCTCATTAAAGGTAACTTGATCACTCACCCTAACATTGAATACAGTACTAAGTATATGGGAATTGAGAAAGTTATGGGGACTAAGCAGTCTTCCCTACTTTACTTTGAAAAATTATCAAAATATCTAATTCACTTTTCATTTCTCTTATATGTATCTTTCACTGTGTCGCAGAATATCAGTATTGCATATGCAAGACCTGCGTTAAGCTGCAAAATTGAGCAAATTCAACAACAAAAATGTCAAAAAGAGCCAGTCATGAATTAGCATAGAGGGGATGTACTAGTTCAGTTTGTTGTGACTCCATTTTTCCTTTGAAGTTATGCACTTATCAATGGTAAGACACACATGTTGACACCTGGGGAGAGTACGTCAGTGTCTGCTATGTGAGTTGAACATTCACATCCTCTGATGCACACCTGCAGCTTGTAATGGATGCACTCTTGCAAAACAACTACTCTCACTGAACTGTATTTTTGACTGGCCATTTCCTTGACAATGATGGACCTATGACATACCTAAGATACAGTACACAAGCTTACAGAACCAGTTAAGCTGAATTTGTGATGCAAGAACAGACATTAACACACCTACACACACCCCTGAGGAAGTGAACTATAGTTTGACCACTTGGTGTCCAAGCACCTGTGAGTGAGACACACTCTCCAAGGGGGTCAATACATGTATCTTACAAATTTTGGTAAGTACAGTACATTGGCTAGCTCATTCAGCTGGCTCTTCCCATGCAGGTTACTGATACCATGCCCTTGCAAAAATACATTACTATTTAGCCTCCCTCAAGAACTCAAATTAGCCTTGTTAATGTTCTATTCTCCCATTAAGTTTTGAACACCAGCATCTCAGCTTATCCTGGAAGATTAGTGTGGATCAGTATTGAGATAGGCCTATATTCAGACATGCTACCAAACTCTCATTCACTTGTCTTCAAATGGGTACCAGGCCAACTCGATAAGTAGCCATGGGCAAGATAAATTAAATAAATGACTTTGCTGTACCAAGCTTCTGGGGAATATTTGATTTAGAAGGCAAAAGGGCCATCCTGTTTCAACAACCTAGGGCAACACCCAACTGATAATCACAACGTTCTTAATATGAGTCTTGGCCTGAGTGTAGTTCAGCCGGCCTTCTAATCTAGGACTATGCCTCCAAATCCAATCAAACTGGGCCTAGGCTTACGCGTAAAATGGTTACATACTAAGCTTAGGCCTAAGCTGTGCTGCTAGAGCTAATTGTTACTGTTAGTGCTATTGGCATTGCTAACGAATATTGTTATGCCTAACATAGGAACACGCACGTTAACGTACTAACAGGAAAAGGAGTCAAAATTTGACAGTAGGAGCTACCTGTTTCAGTGAGCAACAATCATGCACGACATCGGCTAATTGTTATTAATTTGCGTTATTTCATGAGAAAAAAATAGACCAAAACCGTCGTTGAACTGTCTTCTTGCGAAAGTATGAACACGTATCGTCTCTTTGAGAGTAGACTCGGCCAGCATTTACTGCATGTATATTGAACGTTAATTGTAAGCATACACTGTACTGCAGTATGTCGTTCAGAGAAGTTCTTGGTTACCCAACCTATCAGTGCTACATGTATGGTACATGGGCAGATCATTTGTGCGACGCTTACTTGGCTCAGTCACTCAACAACGTAACGTAGGAGGTCTGAGGTGCACTACTTGATGGTGTGACATCCTTCCGGGTGTGTAGCAACACCGAGCCATATGCAGCGCAGTAGCACGGTAAAGCATGTGAGAGTGAGGGTACAAAAAGTAAACATCTCATGTTTTAGTAGTGACTTCACAGAAAGATTTTACGGTCAGCAGGTAAATGCACCATGGATGTCAATTTGAAAGTGGGTGTTTGTCGAAGGGG
>VJOZ01043707.1:0-18097 GCA_009801055.1 Stichopus horrens | reverse complement strand
TAAGTGTTACCTGATTACCTCATTTACTTCTTACTATAACTGTGATCTAAAGCAGTCGTTCACAGACAACCGTATGCCAGAGCTTCGGGGTGACACGTGAGTGTCATTTTCTTTTATAACCCATAAATGTGGATTGTATACAATCACACAATTTGACACACTTATTGCTCCAAAGCAACACTCGTAATTGTTTACATAGTGATAATTTAAAGGGTGTTTGACACTTTAAAGAGGCACAATAAGTTGCTTCACCAAATTCACTCATTTTTTATTCCTTGCAGAAGGCAAAGGGAATCAATGCGATGGTTATGTCGTGTGTGATTGTGTACGTATGTGTGTGTGTTTTTGTGTGTCTGTGACACCTTGCTTGTAAACAAGAAATCTCAAGAACCTTAACCTTGACTAATCTCATAGTGAGTATAGATGATTCCCATTGATTTCGGTGGAAATCAAATTTCATTTGAGGTCACCGGCTGTCAAATTGTGAAAACATGCAAAATTGGCAAGTAAGAGAGGGTACTTAACGATTCAGTTTTACTTTTGAAAATTCGTTACAGATACGTCTCAAGTTAGTGCTTCATATGTACACAACCGGTGCAAGTCAGGGTCAGAAAAAAAAAGGTTGACAGCTAATTATATAGCATTGTCATGTGTTTGTATCCTTCAAAATCCTCACAAACTTTTCGATATGAACTCAATGTGCCGCTTTAATTGAAGGGTCTCTGTCAGTAACCCCTACCACGTATTAGATAAAACACTCAAAAGAGCTGGTTTAAACACTTGCGTTTATTGTATTTACTGTGTTTCATATATTTTCAATCTCAACGTTCGAACAAGGGGCTAGGAGGCATGTCTTTCAGATGCTTTGGTTGAGATGGTGTTAATAGGTCAGCCCTATTTTTTTTTTCAAATTATGAGATTAATTTGAAAAGAAAAAAATATTTCGGTGAAGATGGCCAGTATTGTATAGCACATGTATCTGGAATAAAAAGGTCTGCGCATAAATGTGGCACTGACATGTGTATAGATTTGTTTTATACCAATTTCTTCGCATTAAATTTTATTTCCAGGACTTAATTGCCATTTATTTATTTTCAAAGGTGGCGGGGGAAGGGGGATGTGTAGCCCCTACATCTAGAAATGATGTTGATTTCACGTGTTTTCCTGTGCGGTCTCAACTAAGGCACATCTATGCGCTAGTAACCACTCTAATACTGTCATCTCGTCATGTGCTTATTTCGCCAGGCATGGTGTTATGCCAAGAATGGCACTTGAAGATTCATCGTCACTGGCAGGATTTTGAAAAGTGGAGAAATGCACCGTCAAAAATGTTCTGTAAAGAATCTGTTTAGCGTCAGGAAGAACAAGTCCAAATTGGCTGCTAACCTCACACTATATTTTCGCATCTTAGAGGTAAACTGCATGGGATCTGTATCCTGTAGTCTTCCTACAGGTCTAGCTTGCTTTACGTGATAACCGTGGACGTTATTTTAGACTCCCCATCCCTCCAGAAAATAAGTTGCGTGCACTCCTCCACTGTCTGAGGACATTTAATTATTCAGTTACGGGACACTTTTTTCCGAATGGGAGGGGATACGTCCCCCTATGTCCCTGTGCCACTAACTTGGTCCCTCTCTAGCAAAGGTCGTGGATATGCACAGTGATACCGAAGGGCCTAAACTGAATGAGGATGAACTTTCTACACATTTCAGGAGGCTGTCATGCTTGAAGGCAGCCCCCTATATGCCTTGTGTTTATCAAATTAAAGTCTTGGCCTAACAATATTCACCAACGGAGGGCTCTAAGTTACCATATGACAGGCCTGTGTCAATCCAAATTTTTAATCTTTGTCAATGATGAATGATAAATTCTAATTGTTTATGATTCTCCAGGTTTGCCAGTCCTCAAGGAATCTACAAGGGAACTAAACAAAGGAAGAAATGAACAGGTGTGAATAAGTGTGTGTGTNNTACAATTCCTATATAGGAAATTGAAATTTCCTGTAAGAAATAGAGAACCCATCCAGGAAAATAGAACTCCTTTTAGGTAAAAGTACAACTTTTCCGGTACAAGTCCCTACAAAACATAAGTAGAAAAATAACTCAAAATTCATATAAAGGAAATGGTAGAACTCCTATAGGAAGTCAACGAGATTTTCCCGCGGGGAAGAAGGCAAATCCAATTGCACTGAAAAGTGGAATTATCATAGGCCTATACCATGTTGCTAGGCCATGTATATGTCGTAAAAGAAAATCATCTCAGTCTAGTAGGTGGGTCAGATGCCTTAAACGGGACCAAAATAGAAACAGAGGGCGGGAGGGAGTGGCGTACCATCTGCACATGTTGATATTTCTGTGGGGGGGGGGGCAATTTTAGGGAGTATCCCAAGGGCCGTGTTCCTTCTTCCTTTACTTCTAGTCTGAAATCAACTTGTCAGTGGAATAAGAAAAACTCCACATGGAGTGTATGCAGATGTTGTGATCCCATTCTCATGCACGTGGGGAGACTTAATTTCTTCCAGAAAAGCAAGACTTCCGACTACATATCAGACTATATAGTTGATAAGTCCCCGAAATTCTTCATCTGTGGCTTGTTGATTTCGTGTAATACTTATGCCACTGGCAACCCGGCGGTTGGTTGTGTGGTTGGGAGTATATCATGTACCACCATGCAATAATGTAGATACTCCAAATAAAGGAAGGTTATGTTTACTTGTGCAACTAACTTCAATTTCTCTACTATCACTACGCATATGCTATACGAACTGTCAACCTATGTCAGGGGCGGCGTCAGGTCCTGGAAAGTGTCGGGATGGGGTTATAAGTTACGGATAAGAGATACGTGGCCGGTACGTCCAGATTCTGGGGTCTTTTCGTAAGAAATATATGATTTTCTTCGGGTTTACATATGTAGCCTATATGTAAAAAAAATCACATTGTACGTTTTATGAGGTAAATATAGGCATATAGGCTACACAGCACGAGAAGGGCGCCAAATAATGTCCGTGTGTTTTTGCCTAGAAAATTTACATTTTCCTACTGAATAACTACAAACCATGGGGAGCATACACAAATTTTTTGAACGTCCCTTTGTAGAAAAAAAAGTATATCTCAAGGGTGAATTAGCATACACAGACACAAAAAATTGGGTCTTTTTGTCTCACACGAAAATTTCACAAAAGGACACAAAAGTCTATATACATCTATGCAATTTCAGGTATAAGGCCTATAGAAAAATATCTCCCTGAAAAGTTTGGGAGCAACTGATTTCTCATTTTCCCACCCTCACTCCGCCAGTGTTCGGTGCTATAAAAAAGTTATAGGCCCATAAGGCCATTATAGATTGGGAGGAAATATTAAGGGAGGGGGGGAATTTAAAAGTGCTATTCCACTGGCCATTTAATTGGTATATCACATGGAGAATCCTTTTTGCACTGTAGACTAGTAGTTTTGTTTGTAACTGAAGACATTCTGCTGTTTGAAGAGAAGGAAGAATTCCGGTCCGGAGTGCAAGGTTGCAAAATGCCCAACGGGCTAATAAGGTCTCAGTACCGAGAAGATATTTTGTTATATTTTGTTATTTTGTTTTTGATATATCTGTTGTTAGACACCAGTGAAAAGCATAGGTTGCAGCACAGGCTAGCAGCTTAATTATGGTAGGTCTACAGACTATAAAGAAATACATAGGATAGCCAAGTATAGTTTTATTTTTGTAACATCACAACTGTCCCGTAATGCAACCTAATGTATCAATTTAAATCAACATAGCCCTATCTCTTAAAAAATGCCCCACTTCCAAAGATACTGCAAGGTTATTAAAATATGTTGTTTACCAATAAACAGAGCAAACCATCCTGTTCATTTTTAGGAAATATCACTCCTTTTCAGCAGTCAATCCCTGAGGTCGATTTGTTTTTAATCCATTAGGTCGATTTGTGTAAAAAGAAAAGAACAAAACAAAACAGAACAGAACGCACAAATGCACCGTGGATTTTGTGATTTCATTATGACGATATTTGTTGAACTTGACGCACTGCGTGTAAGGCGAATATGTGTAACATGCTTGATTTTAGTAGTGTCACATCATGTTCCCTACAGAAATGTTACAACCGTGACTTCATACCCAGTGACATCTGTAGAACTAATTAGTTGATGACTTATAGCTATAGCTATCACGTCTCAGATAAGCCAACTATGTCATTTGCATATGCAGTTTCACAAATCAATACTTGTTTCCAAAAATAACCTTCGCTAGTTATAATCGGTCGTCGTGGTCATGTGGTACAAAATTCAACTACATAACAAATATGAGATGAGTGCTTCTCTTTTTGTAAAAAAAAAACTAGTTTTTACTGTTTGGCCACTTTTGACTCGATGACCTTGACCTCACTTAAAACGATATCGGTTTTGCATTGAATCCTGGCGGACCTACCCCTGACCGACTTAAATGGATTGCCGGCTCCCTTTTCACGTTTTTACAAAAGAAGATAAAGAATAAAAAAGATAGAAAAAGATGAGAATGAGAAAAACATGAAAGAGAAGCCTAGAGCAGGCAAGTTTGTGTACTTTTAGTGCCCTTCGCAGCACGAAAATGATGGTGGTTTTTGCCAATATTCTGCCCTCAAATTCGAGTATTATTCATAGGCCTATATTCAGTATTCATATATTATATACGCTTATATACAGTGTGACATACTGTATATAAGTGTATATAATATCATATAATCATGTAATGTGCAATTTTTTGTCAGCTAAAAACTCCCAATATGAGATTATGAGATATGAGATTTTTCTTGCAAGAAAATAGTTACAATATCTTTCTGGAGACTTTGACTATGGTTCACATGCAATCATCACTGCGACTCCACGGCCCAATGTAAAAAAAAAAGGGCAAATGAAAAAAAAAAAAAANNAGGAATATATGAAAGAGGATGCATAATTTATGATTCTTGTATCATCTTAACCAGTGATCTGATATGTATTATCATTTTTTAAGATTTACGTTTGTTCTTATTTATTTGAGGAATTGCAAATATGAGATCCCTGATTCAAGACTGGCCATATGCAGCTTACAACAGAAAGTGCCGTTTTCGCCTATCAGAGGGGTTCGAAAAGCCAACATTTTGTAAGCTCCGCACCAACTGATGTTGGCGTTTCGTTCAGAGAGTCCTGTCGGCATTATCCCAAATATCTTTGAAGAGCAGATGGTACTTCTATTACACCCCTACAAAACCCATACTTGTCCCCTTATATACAAAAACTGTTATGTCCGCGACTGATGCATTTACATAATGAATAACAATGTCTGTCCAAGTTTCCCTCCTTGAGACATCATCTTTACAGTTTTCAAAGTTTGACTTCTGATGATCCCAAATGACCTTTAGCCTTCTACAAAACAATCAAAACAATAAGGTTCCTGTACATAGTGTGGTACACTCACTTACCAAATGTGAGAATTGTGAAAGCTTCCCCTCTCCAAATATCATGTTTACGAGATTTTCACTATTGACCCCAGTTGACCGCAAATGACCCTTGACCTGAACTAAAAACAATAGGCTCATTGTACTCAATAAGGTACACATGTATATCAAATCTATGATCTTCCAAATTGCTCTTCCCAAATGTCGTGCTTACAAGTTTTTCACTACTTGTCCCCATTTGACCTCAGATGACCTTTGACCGTCACCATAAGCAATAGGGTTCCAGGACTTAAGTGTACTCACTTACATACCATATGTGAGAGTTATCCAAGCTTTTGCTTCTTGAGATATCATATTTACAAGATTTTCACAATTATAGAAAACAGGCTGACCTCATTGCAAATGAGATTTCCATGACCGCCACCAAAAACAATGGGGGCTTTACACTTAGTAATAAGGTACTCCTAGCTACAAAATGTGAGATCTGTTCAAGTTCCACTTCTTGAGATATCGTGTTTACAAGATTTTCACTATTTGATCCCTGTTCAGTGGCGTCTCCAGACTTTTTCATGGGGGACAGTGATTGTACAAGAAGGAAATACACTAGTAATAGCGCTAGCAGGGCCGCTAATCGGTGAACATAATCGGGTGTGATACACCGGCCAGTCTCCACCCCGGGGTTCAGGAGTGAAATCCTGGTGGGGTCCAGAGGGTAAAGCCCCTGGGTTTCATGGCATTTTGATGTATAAAATTTATCATTGCAAGGGTAATTGTATTGTCTATAATCACATGTCAAAAAGCATGTATCAAAAAGTCCTGTACACAAAGCGAGTAGGCTATTTGCTTATCTTACACCGAATTTTTTAAGTTCGTGCTAAGGTGTTGCTTTAACAGTTAAGCATGATGTTACACATGAAATGGTATGCTTAGGTGTAAACAACTCATGAACTGCTGATTTTTATTCGAAGTACATGACTTTCTGACCTTTTAAAATTTTCAGTGTGATCTTACAATATGGGGAATCCCCCCAACAAAAAGAAAAGAAAAGCCGAAGCGTCAAAATCGCAAAATCCTAATAAAACCAATTTTTCACCACCTGCTTCCTGTGACACACAGCGCTAAGTAAAGTGCTTAGCCGTGTAAATATATGTGACAACAGTAAATTTTGGATGAAAAACGCTTTTTTTGCCCATAAGAATCATTCTCATAAATTGATAATTTACGGGGAAGGAGGTGTGTCCAATTAAAAAAAAAAGTAATTAATGGGTGTGTAATTGTACAAACATTACAAATACAGATTACCCAGATCTTATAACGCAACCTCGAATACTTCCCCTATAGGTCTATACATCATATATACTCACTCACACTGAAACGAAATTTGGGAGGCTTATGATCGCAACTTTTCAACGATATGATAATTCCAGTCCAGGGGCAAGGCCCCTGCGTCGAATCAGGACGAGGACGAAGCCGTACTGGGTTTACGGTGTTTGCGATGCATTATTGAGTTATCATTTTAAGGGTAATTGTATTGATTAGCCTAAACACAGGTAAAACCAAGTTGGTAACTTCAAGTTTGCAGACTAAACACATATTCCAAACCTTGTACGTGGGCCCAGTTTAATAACATCAGGGCAAATTCCTTGTGGGGTCCATGTAGCGACGTTCACGGAAGCTTGTATTGGTGTTATATATTTGTGACACATTAAATTGGATAACTTACAAGTTCTGAATTCTTTGACTTACAGGGGATCAACATTTTAATTTTTTTTTTTACTTTTTTATAATACCAAATCTCAGTTGGGACATACGGGATGATTTCATTCCCCTACTCTCTCATGAGACGCAGCTGCCAGTCTGGGTTGATCACAAAAGAACTTTGAAACGCCACTAAAAACAAATTTTTTTCTAATTTTTTTTCACCCTGTCCAAACTCCCCTTCTTGACATTTTGTGTTAGCAAATTTTTCACTATTTGACTTCTGGTGACCTAAAATGACCTTTGACCTGTACCAAAATAAGTTACGCTACTCGTGCTTGTGCTCAAGGACCACCAACATAGACCTACCAAATAAGATCTGGAATAAAAAAAAATGGAAAATTTTAAAACCTATCGGATATACTTCAGTGTTTCGAGTGACATTCTGCAAGGACGGCTACGCGTGATACTTAACATTGTTAATTAACCTGCGTGTGACCATTTCGAAAACACGTGGTGCCCTTTGAACGGCCTCTTTCAAGACTAGTGTATGCCAACTCGGCAGCTTATCAATAGTTATCATGCCTGCTCCAAATATTGTGGCCACCAACCATACAATTTATACATAGGCTAGCACCACCATCGTACTCCAGACTAACAATTTTTTTTAAAGCCTTTAAACTGAAATCCTAGAAAAAAAGCCATGAATTTCCCCTGAGACCTTCGCTTCCATGCATTCATTAGCCTACTGAGATCCGTTGCGTGCACTGCCACTAAACGTTCCTCATTCCTCACAAAATTAACTCCCCGAGCTCAGTCCACGTATAGACCTTCAAAATCTGTTTATAAAATACCTCCGCCTGCTACGCAACTCACAGGCATGTATTTCTTGGATTTCCATACCAATCCTCTGCTTGCTCGGCGACCTATGCAGTCATTTTCGGCTACACTGCTATCAAATAACCTCATGCCTTTTTCTCTTTATCCACATTAAAACACATCCTCTAACTGTTTCCTTTTACCCGAAACCTCTGTTTCCGCCTACAGCGCAGTGTAAGTCTCACATAGTATAATAAACAACCATCAACCATTCCCCGCGTGCCATTTGCAACTTATCATCTTTTCCACCTGACTGAGTAAGACATTCCTAACTCGGACCAAATCAGATCAAATTTATTACAATCATTGGTAGGCGAGGCCACCAGATTTTTAACTTGTATTTTGTTTTGGGGGTTTTAAATGGTGCCATACCACTGTCTTGTGTGACCGTCATTTTGTGACGTACTGTAAGAGCATTTACCGCACTTCCATACTGATGTTATAGTGTCGCAGAGCAGCTATATGTTTATATTGTGAATCTAGCTCTTGTGGTTATAGCCTCCATTTTCCTTATCTTTCTTTTATATCCACCGAGGCAGCCTTGTTAAGTCCTTGGCGATGTTTGTAATAAGAACCAGACGTTTGGGTGTAGTACTATAAGGAGGGTTAAACATCATGGCGAAACGTTCTCCGGCTCGAAGGCAACGAAACGACGCATCCATTTCTTTAATTTTGGCAGTGAAGAATTAGCTGACAGTTCTATACAGTTGTAAGTATTTGGTTTAAGTTCCAATATTGATAATTGACCCAAATCTTTATTAGTTATTATAACACTTGCAAGAAGTAGAAACAAGTTTAACCTTCCCTATGAAATCACCAGAGCTTGCAGCCAAGCTGCGTTGTGCCTGTTAGCCTAAGTTACGTATGACAAAACTTTACTTTCGTTAAGTTGGCGATAGCGTGGGCGGGTATGGCAGTCATGGTTCTCGTCATGAAGAAAAAAAATGGCTTTAAATTGTTGAAGAGCCTTTTGCCCTCTCCGGGGTTTGGGATGAACGAAGATTGCTGTTTCGATATATGTAAAAGATATCGAACGTGTTGTGGGTGTTAGCTGTTTGATTTACTATGATACAAAAGTGATAGAGGACGGAACCTAAAAGAACTGTTGAGCTTGTTTGTGTTCTTTCGACGCAATTTGTGCAGACATGGATTGGCAGTGGTGTCGGATGTCTGATGGCGGAGTTTCTGTGAGTGCATTGTATAAAAGATTTACTATGGCTATGATCATAGGTTGAAAAGCTATTGTGTGGGAGCCATTGGACTGTGGAAATGAAACACTTTTGGTAAAAAGTGAGACATTCTTCAAATTGCCTTCCATTCCCTATCATACCTTTTGTAAGAAATAAAGTACTGAAATTGAGTGGTTGTATAAATGGCAACTTAAAATGTTGAGGCTTCATTTGGTTTTTGCTTTCAACTCCACTTCTTCTATATCAGAACTGGCTGAGATACTGTAGCTTCAAATCGGTGAAGAAATTTGTGGAATTCAATGTTTAGGCAGTTCAAGGTATGTCCTTTAACTCTCTTGTATGTATGAATGTGCAGAAACAAGGAGTCCCAACAATAACAAAAATGAAAGCCACAATAAAATGATTGTTTTGTCATGGCATGTATCATTTGTGGAATGGCACCTTGTGCCAAAGAGAATAACTTTTCATCAAAATTGCAAAGTCACCCTTCTCATTATAAATCATGTGTGCAGCATTTTCTGCAATGAATTGTCTGCAAGCACATTTTTTATAATTCTGCTAAGTAGGATGTACTAGCTGCTTACAAGACCTAAGCACTGTTTGCCTACATGTGGTCCAACTGTAAGCCTTGAAAAACTGGTACTACTGTATGTTGACTGCTCATTTAAGCTGAATATTGCATACATGTGTCACAATTGTAGTCCGCAGTCAGAATTGTTAAGGTAAATATTGCTGTGTGGCAGATGAACATGATTTTGTACTTACTAATTTGCTGGTATATGTTCAGGTTCTGCAACATTGACGTTTCATATGATAACATTTGATATAGTAATAACAATTTGATTGGTGTGCCGTACACATAGGCCAACAGTACATGCACTATGCAGACATGTCGTGTATGCGCTATGTGTCATGTATCATGTCATGCATGTTATACCCACTTTGTATGGTTGTATGGATTCTGGAAACTCTCAGGAATTATAAGGGAAAGCTGTGATCCCAAGTGAAAGATATTCCAAGAAAATTAAAGTTTGGTGATTGCAGTTTGATATACCATTTGGTGCCAACGACCTCACTGGGGTGTAATTGTCAGATTTAATTTGGAATTATGAACAACAAATGAAGTTATAATCAGAATTAGTGTTCAAAATGATGCACGGAAAACTTATAGCTGTAGTTTCCAATTGCAAGTAACTGCAATGAAGTCGTTGAAATGTCGTGTACAAAAAAAAAGTAAATAAAAAAGTAGACCTGGGCACACGTCTACATAACAGACAGGTTGTAGATTTTGCAATCTTTTGATATCTTTCATCTCACAAATGACAGTTGCTTCATTCCATACCATTTAGGAACAAAGAAGTCTTCACTCAACAAAATGGTACATCCGTTGAACCTGGAACACCAAAATGGCAATATCATGTGACTATAGGGCAACAAATGTTGCAGCGACCATGCCAAATGCTTTGTTGAAATGAATATGTATCTTGACAGTGTAAATGTAAGATGTGATGATGAAATGCTACCAGAGACTATCCACATTTATGTGATGATGCAAACATATATGCTCAGATCATGTGAACATGTTGAAATGTGAAAATACACCTTGTGGTAATGCAACTTAATGGTGTGATATTTGCCTTTTGTGACACTGTGACTTCAACATAGTGATATTAACGCTGATGTCTCAAAAGGCATGGTGTAATTGTCGTCAGCATACAAAAGTATACAGTTTGATTCCGATATTTTGCATGTGAATGCAAAAAGCAACAATCATGTTAACGTGTAAACTTGATACAGGTGTGATGCTCGAGCCCATAAGCAACCATTCTGCAGTACTGAAATCGTATATGACGCTATATGTAAACAATACAGTTTAACTTTGGTTGAACCATTCCAGCGTGGTACAATCAGAATCAAAGTCATTGATATTGCCTTACTGTATAACCTAAAATGGCCACAAATTGTTACAGTGTTTTATGTAAACCAAACTACATCACATGGATTTTTGACGTTTACTGGTATATGCAAAAGTGACTTTTGAAAACAAATTTATAGAAAAGATCATGTGAAGCCTTCCAGAATTTTACAGTTGCTATATCTGAATGTGGTGAAATGTATAGAAAATAGCCTAAACACTCCAAAGTGGTGATTGGCTGATTGCATACAGTATATTTCATCAGATCTGAAAGTGTTCATGACACTATTTGTAAGTTGTAGAGTTTACAGTTTGTTGTTCAAAGAAACGTTTGAAGATTGATAATTTATTGTTTCAATACAAACCTCCTTGTAATATTTTGATTTAAGGTTTGAATTTGTAGGAATATGCTTTGGTTGATGGTTGTGATAGCACTAAAATAGCCCTGCATAGACTCATATACAGTACTATATGCACATCAGGTTTGTGTTTTCATTTATTATTGCATGGTTGTAGGCTTAAATTTAGAATCAGTCCTGTTTTGGGTACTTATGTTACCCAACTGAGTGATACCAATTAGGTACTCTGTTCCCAGTTTTGTTACCTCACTCACCCCTTAATTGTCATGTCATAATTCTTGATAAATCTTGACATACTATTTAATTTTGCATTGTCACAATACATTTATCATATTACTACCATGGCATTTGACAAGGTCACTGCAACGGTTGTTGCGTGTATGTCATGTGTTTGCCATTTTAATTATCTTAGCATCTGTGAGCCCGCTTGAGATCTGAAGGGGGTACAGTTTGATGTTCATTAATGTCTGTTAATTGCACTTGGTGGAACAGATTGATCGCTTTTGTTTTTGGTGACGGCTGGGGAAAGTCGCGCAGCCTCAGGTCAGTGTGTATTCCATAGCTGATAAGCTTGTTGCAGTCAGAATACACTATATATGTGAAATCTGGAATGTTTGTATCATAATATAGGCACTAGCAGACCCTTTGTGATTACAGAGCTCTATAGTACATACTCTTTAAATGGAGGTTCAGGGGAGCCTCAGGTCAAGAGTTAAACAAAAGTTAAACTCTGCAAAACTTTGAATACAGTATTGACATAAGTAGCATGTCGACGTACACTTTGGATTAAATCGGTGCTGTGGCTATTTGATTGCTTTATAGGCATAAGTGTGTATGAAATGATCTTGTTAATGATCTGTCTTAGTGATCTTGTTTTCAAAGCTCAGTAAGTCACAATTTGAGTCTACACTGGCAGCTGAACAGCTGATCTTGAAAGTGATCCAATTAAGGGGCCATGAGGCCGAAAATTGATGACTCTGTCGGTTTCCATTTTTTCAGAGGATCCGTACTTAATGCCTGGGACATCTTGCTCACAAAACATACTCTGTTTCTGTGGCATGTTTCACATTCACACATATTCAAAGCAGGAGACCATAAATATTCACGCTGCACATGCTGCTGTTTGTGGATCAAGTGGTTTGTACAGCAGGTGTGTTCCACCTTTTGGCATAAGGCTAATTATAATCGTTTTCTGTTGATGCTAGTTAGTTGCACTAGTTAGCAAGCTCATTAACCCTTAAACCCTGGAGTGGTGACTTGGTGTTCCTATGGTATTGCACCACTCCTTGACTCCAGCCTGTACTGCCATGGATCTCTGCATGTCACTTAATTCTGTAGACTGAATGTATGAGCACTACAAGTCAAACCACGTAAAGAGTCATGCATGTGTCATTAATGTTAGATTCCTCAAATAGTCTTAAAATTTTTGGCATGTTAATGGCAATAGGACTGCAGCAGAGCATTAAAGTGAAAATTTTAAAATGTGCATATATAGAGTACTTTAGGTTGGTCTTATTTAGTTTGTCATGTCCTTCAATTGCCATTCACCGTGTAAATACTGTATGTAGCTATTACAACTGTAGCTACTGTACTACATAGTTTAGAGCACTAGTAGGTCTAAATGCTAGAGAATGGTAGCTAGGGTATGGTAGCGTAACGCATTGACAATGTCTCACTTGAAGCACAGTGTCACATGTATTGCAGTGTCAATGATTACCATGCATATCTAATAGTGCTACAGTAGAGGTCTGTAGTCTAAGTTGTTTCCAATTGTCAGCTGCAAGGTGAATTAACATAATATGTGTATTCATTTACATCATTGAGTTCACTAGCATAAACATGAATTGAATTGTCTCATCAGCATTTTGAAAACTTTGCCATGTTTCCTTCTGTTAGTCCCGATCAGTCAGTCACAGTAGCTACTGTATGTATGAAACCTATACTTTTGAGTTAACGATAATCCTACAATTGAGTGTACATTACAGGTTTACAACGTACTGTGAAGCAAACTTCTGCTTTGTCAGTGTATGTTTCAAATAGCAATCACCGTATTCATTTCATACCACTTGGCAAAGGAAATATAACAACATTAAAGAATACTTCCCAACATCTGATGAATTAATTACTGTACCCTGTAGATGTAGAATAGTAGAACCTTGCTAGGTTGCTGGAGGCTGAAGGAATCGATGCATGCATTGGTGATGTTGTGTGTGCGTATGTTACCATTTCCACGTAACACAAATATCTCAAGAAGGGTGACCTAGCTTGGCTGATCTCATACTTGTTTTAGGTCTTGGTCATACTGAGTGGATGATCTCAGATGTTTTTGGTTGAGGCCAAAGATCATTTGAGGTCAACAGGTCAAACTGTAAAAACCGTGAAAACTCTAGAGAAGGGTAGTTTCTGTAATCTCATATTTGATGTCGTTGTTGGCTGTATTGAGTAGATACCCATATTGATTTTGGTGGAGGTCAAATGTCATCTGAGGTCATCAGAGGTCAAACTGAAAAACTTACATGCGCTATATTCTAAGAACAGTAACTTTCAATAAAAATTGGTGTGAGTGTTGGCCATATCAAGATGATCCCAATTGATTTTGATGGAGGTCAAAGATCACATGAGGTCATCAGAAGTAAACTGCGTGAACATTGTCTAAAGAAGGGTAACTATGTGTGGATCTATTATTTAGCATGTTGTTTGCCCATATTGAGTAGATTTGCATTTGGTATATGTCACATAAGATAAAAATAATCATATAAATTCCTGTTTCAAGAAGGATAGGCCTGTTAGGTATCTTGTCCCTCACATGTCATCATTCATAGTAAGTAGATGATCTGTAATGTTCTCAGTAGAGCTCAAAGGTCGTTTTAGGTCACCAGACGTCAAACTGAAAACTAATTTGCAAATTTGTGTGTGCTAGCTATGTTAATTGTTTCTGTTGACCTCAGTGTGTTATACTGAAAAAAAAACACTTGTAAACACTTTAAAAAAAAAAAGTACACTTTAAAAAAAAAAGGTAACCTTGAGTGGATCTCATAAGTAGCATGTAGGTTATCCATAGTGAGCATGGTTGGTGAGCCCTATTGTTTTTAGTAGAGGTCAAAGGTCATTTGATTTAGTCACTGCAAGTCAAAATCTTTTACACTTAACTTCATGAAAGGTGTGTTCTCAAACAAAGCATGTTTACTGGCCATATGGAATAGACAATCAGTTTTTGCACCTATTGCAATGTTTCTGACTTGAGTAGACTGACCGAATGTTTTGGGCCAAAGCACTGTATTTCAAAGGTACAGAAATATCACAAAGTTTGTGTAAGGAGAAGGAAAGTTACAACTTTTGACAATGTTAAATAAGACACTAACATTTTGTGAACACCATCACCAATTTTCATTTAAATATTTTGTTTTCTTTCCAAAATATGTACAGTAATTTGAATGTTCATTTAAAAGTAACCAGGAAGTTGTTATTTTGAGATTGTGATGACATCATTGGAGCTCATGTAACTGAAAACTTTTTGTTTTCCTCTATATTTAATTTCCAATATATTTTTAGCAGTTAATGCATAAATTCAACTCAGAGTATTGGTGATTTGATTATTGCATGATACACCTCAGTAATCCAACACAAAATATGAACAAGTGTGTGCAGATTTCTAAATTATAGGTGGGGAGAACAATGAAAAACATAAAAAAAGTCAGTGGCTATGTGACATCATTATTTGACTTACTCAAGTTGCTTTACATTTAACTTATTCAATATGGCAGCCATATTCTCTGAATTTTAAGAGTGTGTAGTTGGATGGGATACAGNNAATATATTCGTAGGCTACTGTAGTTTCCTTCTCCATTAACATGATGTTTCAGGTATCATGTTTGTAATTGATCTCATACTTGCCATGGTGGGGAAACCATGTTTGTTATGTTGTGTATCAATATTGCTCGAATCACAAAGCCTTTTGGTTGTCTGTTTTGATAGGCTGTTGCGTACTGTGAAGCATAGTACTGTACATGCACTGCGCATTAACAGTTTGTACATACACCTGAGTACAAATACAACCACACTGCATACACTGCAATAAATATTAATTCTGAACTCCAGAAGAACTTTGAGAATTAAGGCACTTTCTTCAGGTTGCATGCACATTCAGTTGTATAAATACAGTACAAACCAAACTCCAGAGACTGAAAGATTTATTGGTTGCTATGGGTTTTATGGATTTGATGCCCACAAACTACATGATGTACTGTATCAACTTTCTCCACGGATTTTAGAAATCTTATGACAATGTCAGCTGCATATACTGTATAATTCAGGAATGTCTTCAGCCCACTTCAGTTTACAGTCAGCCACTGTGCGTAACCTTTCAGGAGTACGTACAGATATATCACTTCCTAGTTTACTTAGTGGTTTCATTATCAGCAAATTTGTTGCTTAGGGATATGGTTACAGTATGTCGTCGTGTGACCGGAGAGATCCCACCCTAACAGGTTTCCCAGGACGGTTTTCCCTGGCAAAATCTCCCCCTGTCGCAACATCCCATTAACAACTCCAACCTAAAACACTCCACCTCTGACAACCCCCAATCCACCCCTGATATCTCCTTCAGGAAAAGGGTTAGGGTTTAGGAAAGGGGAGGGAATAGTCTGGGGGGAATTGCCCAGGAATCATGTTGTCTATCATAGACTTTAAATCTAAAAATAGGAGAAAAACATTAAGATGAGTGTTTGCACTGTGTCCTTGGTCTTTTGCGGATATCAAAAAATCTTTTAAAACAACACTATTGTTAGTCACAAAGTTACCATGGAATCTTGTCAATTGCAAATTAAAATGAAGTTAGTGGACTTTCCAGCTGTGTCCTTGTTCGTGAATCATGTACAAAGTATGAAATATATTCCTATGCAGGCTGCAGCCAGAATTAGTACTGAGCCCTGTCTCCCAAACGGATTTTTCACCATGTTGTGTCCTGCACAAAGCATGTAAATCTGGATCATAGGGCTTTTTTTTTTTTGTGCATTTGATTTTTGCAGAGTGACAGCAGAAACCTATCTTTGAGACTTATATTACATTCTACGATGCAAACCCAGCTATTAAATATATTCACTGTGAGTCATTAACGTATGGAAGTCAGTTAATGAAGTAGGATGCATTCAGTTATCAGAAGAGGGTTAACAGAGGAAGCTTCACTGATAAAAATGGATGTCCTCTTGGCGGTTGGATACGAGCACACCATGTAGAGCTTCGAGCACTTTGTACCCTGATTGTGTATGTTATTGTTAATGAGTTTATATGTGCATATGTGCTTTATGAATGTTTTTAAAAGTTAAAAGTTTCATAACATGTTTGAACAATGCTGGTATTAAAGGTTGATTGCAGTACATCACTATAACCTTTAACTACTGTCTATTAGCTGGTTAACTTTGTCCTGTACTGAAGGTACAGTAGCTTGTAATCATACTGTATCTCTCCTGAACCAAAAGTGATGTGAGTTGGCCATATTGAGCAGATACACCATAACACCATTAAGCAATACCCACAATGTGACAGGCAAATACAATGGAGCCTAAGTTTGGAAAGCAGTAAAAAGAGGAGACACACCCTTCAGTGCTTTACTTTTATATAATACACAGCATTACTGTAAAGAGACCCTACCAAGCAAAGCTGCAGTTAACTCTATACTCCAGTACTCAAAATTACCATCTTTTTAGGGCTGTTAATCTAACCTCATTGGAAGTTCTCCAAGCATTCCATTGCCATAATGTGATTGATGGATTGTTAAATGTGTGCTATATATCAGCCTCAAAGTTTCTGTTTCAAAGAGATGGTCTTCAAGTGTACAGCACTTATTCCAAGTCATCTAAGTAAATCAGCTGGAGAATCATATAAAACTGCATGGATTTTTGGTTTCAGTGAAGATGGTAAGCTTTGCAAGCATGATAGCCAATCCTCACATGATATCATACATGTTTCATTCTTCTCAAGACGACACACTCTAACTATTATGGTGTATCGGACTGTCATATCATGTTCGATCATGTGGAAAAGTCTTCTCAGGCATGATAGCACATCGTCGAAATTCTTTGAGGAACAGGTGAGCGTGATGGAGAGTAAATTTGCATATGTATGAGTATGTATATTGCACATGTACAGGTATGCTTGTGGATTGTGATACCCACCTTGTTCTACAGTGGGGCATATTCTGCTACTCCGGAGCAAAGTTCATCTTACTACCATTTTTCCAGGCCATAAAAATGTCAATCTTACACTATAATTGTACTGTAGCTTTTGTAATCTGCTGACTTTGTTTATGTGTGTGTGCACATGTACTCTATACTGTAGTACTTAAGCCCTATGCCCCTTTGTTTGTGATGCCCAGTGCACATAACTTCCAAGCAGGATATATCAAGAAGGGAAGCTTGGAAAAATATCATTTTTGGTTTCGATGATAATCGTAACCTTTGTAATTATGCATATGTATGTATATGTGTGTGGGTGCACGTGTGTGTGTATGTTCTTGACACCCGACCTTGTTAACACGATATCTCAAAAAGGGAAGCTTGGACGGACCTCATATTTGGTATGTAGGTGTACCATGTTGAGAAGAAGAACCCCATTGTTTTTGTTAGAAGTCAAAGGTCAT
>VJOZ01043703.1:0-11101 GCA_009801055.1 Stichopus horrens | reverse complement strand
AAACTTGACAAGTTTAAAAAAATTCAGTGACTATCATGAAACAACTCAATGATCCTCTTTAATCGGTCCCTCATTGTCCTTAACAGTCATAGCTACAGTATTTATGGCAGAGTACAATTTATTGACAGTGGTTCTGTGTGTTATTCTCAATTGTGAAGGTACAGTATTGCTTGTAATCTTGCAGTTGTTGCATTGCCATTTCTTTACATAAATTGTAATGTAAGTATAAATGTATGTGATGACAGTTGGTCCAGATATGACGAGAGGTTTGGGAGAATTGAGGCCAACAATCGATCAGTTGACTGAATTTTTGTAAGCAAAAGAAATTAGAGTCAAGTAGTCAGATAAATATGGCCCTTAGGCATCATCACATGAAACTTGTAAAGAGAAACATTATTTTACACGAACGCAAATGCTTCTCACATTACTCCAGGTGAAATTGAAATTGGCTAAGGAGTCAGTATTGTTTATCAATAGAACTTGAGGTCAGTGTGGGTTTTCTATTTAAACATGTGAGATATCAGTTGCAACAGCTACTGTACATATCAACTGCATGCTAGTTGTTTACAGTAGTTCTTGTACTAGAGTCTATCAATGATAATTTTTTGTGGCTTTTAAGTCGAGAAATTGTTAGGTTATCTAAACTTGAATCAACTTGTCAATGACGTAGCTACCAAATGGAATGATACTCTTCAAACTTTTGAAAAACATTTTTGTGAAATTGTTATATGTCTAGGGGCCTTTTCAGCCAGCCTGTATTAAATTCCGTTTAGTTTCCAGGCGCACCGATATGATCTTGTTGGTAACATACAATGCACCATAGAGCCCAGTCCTTTTGACCTTATATGGTCTGATTATCTTTTATTCAACAAGAGTTGAGTGAATGCTTTGCTGAAAGGTAATGATCAGGTTTTCAAGTCAGTGAAATTGCTGAAAAAAAATGGCATACACTGCATGCCACTTTCTGCTTTAAGGATCCTTGGTTTTTGTTTGTCATGATGGCACATAGGGGATGAGAGCTTCGTTTCTTCAAAGTCATATTTGTTAATATAATTGTCATATACAACGTACAATCAGAGTAAACTTGGTTGCATTCAATGTAAAGAAATCACATGAAACTTAAGAATTTTTACACAGTATTTATTGTCTGTTTGTGGTCAAAGGTGATTGTTTCAAGTGGGTGACTTTTAAGAGAAAAAATTGGTCTTACTGCAACTAATGACAAGTTATTCAGGATTATTTGCACCCATTATGAGAGACAAAGTTTCCCCTCTTTATATCACTTTGCCTATTCCTCGTGTCCTTCCTGATCTTCAGCCCAAAATGTTTGAACGCTAATTCATTTGAGACAACATGAAATAAATGCTAGACAAGTGAGAGCTGTATCCTATAACCTATGCTTTGGACAAAACCGATTACTAGAGTAAAAGATTTCATCCACATGTGAGCAATTAAACACCAACGTTTAATTCCTTGGTACGTGAGCTGGTTTGTACTCCTTCCTCTTTACATTGCCTCACATGACTTTCTCATGTGCTCTTGCATTTTTAAACGATTGCCAACTCTCTTCGAGTGCTGGACTCATATTTTTAACTATTTAGCCTTCATTGATTCAGTAAGTTGACTTTTATAGCAACTGGGCACATGGCAACAAGTGTTTTATTTTGATTTGAGCTTTCTATTTCCCTTGGATTCAGTCTAAGTTGTTCAGCGTCGTTCGGCCTTCCCGAGTTTCCTGCTTGCTTCACCCTCAGTCAGAGTCAGACCTGCTCGAGTTTCCTTCACAAGCTCAGGAAACCATCGAAACAGCAGGCAGGTTCGTCATCCCCGCCTGTTTGTGCTTAGATCTGAGCTTCTCCAGGTTTGCCTCATGTGGTTGCTTATCACCCTCTCTAGCAATTGCCTCTTTCCTCCCTCCCAGTGGTGGAAACTGCCTTCTAGGCGAGTGTGCCTTGAATCGTGCAGGATGAAAAATCATTTCCTGTCTTTCTGTAGATCGGCCAGCAATGCTCGTTCTGATTGATAAAGTGCTAAACGATCAGATAACAAAATCTCAATGAGTAGTAGTGCAAGTGCCAGTAGGTCAGGTGTGCAACAAAAGTGAAACTTTGGAGTAGTCCAGTAGTAAGATACAGTACTGTGCAAACAATCGCTTTGTAACCAACGTTGAAAGGATTGATAGTGACCTCAAGCTTTTCATTCTGTCCTTTGCAGTATTTGACATGAGAAGCCATTAAATCTTTATAAAAAAGACAAACGTTTTTCCACAAGGAGTTTTAATGCCTTCTGTTTGTTTCTGCATTGGAAAAAGTGTTATTGATGTCAGACACTTTGGATCTTTTAAGCGTTGCTTCTGGTTGATAATAATATATTGTCAATAAAATGAAGAATAGTTGAACTTCTGTCCTCGGTCTGTGCAGAACGATACTGGATATAGATGGATTATCTCTGACAGTTTCCTGTCAGCACAAGATATTTTTAGTTTGGATTCCTACCATTCTGTCAAATGTTTGAGTTTACAAACAACAGCACAAAGTTGTGAATTATTTTTAGGCCGATTTAATGCCCTTTGGTGTTTTTCTTCACAAGTTTCAAACAGGATGATCTCCACTGCTTAGCACTGCCACAATGTCCAACTCCCAACCTCCCTCCTCTGCGAGGGTATGGAGCAGCATAAAGGAGAAAGTTGGCCGCAAGAGTCTGATCCGTCGGATGAGCTTTAAAAAGCCTAACAAGGGGACCAACAAAAACCGGATGTCAAGCCATGAGGATCAGTGTCTCCTAATGTGAGTCCGAAATTTAAAGAGGACACAAATGCCTGCATGTCATCGTCTCTCTAGCTTTTTGCTCCCAAAAAGTTGCAATGAAAAGAAAAAAATTGTAATTGCTATGTAGTCTCAACAAAAGAGAGTCCCAAACATGACCAAAGCATGTCATTTAATTTTCTTGGCCTTATCCTAGAATCAAACCATCACTTGTTTCAGATTACTTAACTTTTCCCAGGTCAGTAGAATGTCCAATATGGCACACATTCTGTTTTGTGATGGAGCATAGAGGATCAGAGACGTGGGTATGGGCGTGGGTCGTTTCTCTTTACTTTCGTGGAGCATGTGTATCCGTCGAAAGAGCATCTCACACCCGGAGCATTTCTGAAACATTTACCGCTATTAACTGAGCTACCTGCTGCAACTAACATCAAGTGCCAGGTAACAAGCTAAATATGCAATTTTATGATTTTGGTGGCTGCTTCTTGGAAGATAATGTTTTTAAAGGGCTTCTTGTGACATGCTGCATGATGCCACATGGTAATAACTCACACAATGCTAACAAATGAGGCTAACAATGGCTTACCACAGTGCCAACATCTGCAAGCTAATTTACACGCAAAACTAATTTGTCGTAGCATTAACACGACATTCATTAATCATCATTCACTTGTTTATTTATTGAGTTGGAACTTGCTTCCTTTTGGTCAGGTTCATTCTTTGTTACGTTATTTTTGTGCCTTCCAAACCACAGCATACATGTCGTAATCTGTAAATGGCTGGTTATTTTCTCACCATCTCGTTATGCTACATGAGTGTAGCAGAGTGTTGGCTTTCCTGTAATTTGCGTATAATTAGGAACAAAAGGAACTGTCTTTCTGTGGTTGCCTTTACCCAATGGGTTGTTTCCTTTGATATCGATGTTCCTAAAAGGTCTCCTGCTTCTATGAAATCCACCAGGATTATCTTCAGAATAACGTTTTGAGTTGTGTCCCAAGAAAGTCTTCAAACTGACTATTTGTCAACTACAGTACTTCAAATGGAGAGGTTTTTCAACTTTGTGCATAAATGTGCATTCTTCAAAATTCACTTAACAAAGTAAAATGAAGATGATAATATTTCCAACATGTGGTAGGCTTTCTCCTGTGATGTAAACAAAATGGTAGTTATAGCAGACCAAAAAGTCACAACAAGCCTCAGGTATCTTCTTTTTGGCATTTTTGATGACCATTTAAAGAAGGTTGCGCTACATGCCTGCAGAGATGCCAAAGCTTACAGAAACGGTAATCACCACTTTGAAAGACAGAATCATAACAGAATGATGTTTTGAAGCTTTATTGAAACTGTTACAAGTATTACATGCAGGTCGGAGGTCCTAGATGATGATGGTACTCAAACTTAGTCACTCGTGAATACCCACACCATTGAGTTGTGGGGAATCAGTTGTTGCTATTAGTTTAAAATTAAATGTCATCAGTACATATTGGTGTGACTCAAGATGAAGAGGCATATATGTTCCACAGGAATGGTACTTGCAACATACAGCTGCTATTCCTACATCAAGAACTCTGTGTCCCATTTGCATAAACTGCAGCACAGTCAGTTCAGAAGTAGGTCGGACTTGTGCAAGGGGGTTAATGCAGTGGCACAGGTCTTACAGTAATGCATATACTGTAAGCAGTTATTTTTGTTACTGATTGCTTTTGCAGGTATTGCTATCTTTTATTCTTGCGGCTATACTTAAGCTATTTCACTCGTGGCTCGATCTGCAATTATTGCAACGTGTCAGGATGAAAACTTTCAAAAAGTGTGATCCCCGAATATACTGTATAGCAGTAGGGATATACTGTACGTAGGTTGCACACAGTAAATAAATGCTGTTTGCAAATGCTAACATGGATCTGAAATTCAAATGTTGCATAGAACTAGTATGGAAATTCAATCAACAGGGTGTATATTACAGTGAGTGCCTTGTCATGACTTGAGGTTGAACTAAATCTACCACTGACGGGTATGGTAGCCACGAGCACGCACACGTCAGTGGAAGATGAATGCAAATATGGACCAATTGACTGTACTTTGTCTGAAAATGTCTGAAAACTGATTTGATCCACTTAAATACTAAATCAGTTTACCCCTCATTTTCAGTGAATCCGGACCCATTTAGACATAATTGTTTAAAACCTTAAACTGATGTAAAGGCCTTAAATGCAATCCATGAAAGTCACAGGCAGTTTAATTACCGCAGATGTCAACCATAGTGCAAACACTTTATATGTGGACCATAGTGCAAACACTGAACAATAGTGGAGAGATAGCAGACTAGGAATGGTTTGCTATTACTAATTGCAGTGAGTAGCCTCTGGTCTCTACCTAGTTGGAGCTTGGAGGTCATTCAGGGCTTGTTCTATGTCCTGTCCTCCAGGCTGCTTGAGATGCTGTTGCTGTTGCAATACTGTACGTAATACAGTAATTACACTAAGTGATTGGATTACTGGAGAACTGAGTAAATCAGGGCCAGGGACACAGCATGTTGTTCACCAGCCAACTTTGGAACTGATTAAATGTATGGGGATGCAAGAAGCTCATTTCTAATCCACTCCTGTAGGTCAGTATGACACTTGCAGTTTTAACATTTGAAATTGGTTGATCCTGGCCCACTTTTTGTAACCGAATTTTATTCTTTTTTCGTTTGCTTTCAAAGCTCCCATCTTGCCTGATACCAGTAACCCCTTGCTTATTAACCTTTGTTTTCAGTTACCTTGTAGGAGCATTGCTTTGCAGTGTTTTTCTCCCCTCTCATGCTTAGTTCATATTGATAAAACATTAACGGAGCATGTCCCAGTGATATACTATAACTTTTTACAAACATGACTCTATATCTATATATATTTTGTTGTTCACATTGTTTTCCTTTGCCCCTTGGCTCTTTGAACTGGCACTGAAGGAAGTCATCTTCTAAATAATATTTCCTGTTAGCTTGGGATGACAATTGGTGTGAGCGATAATCCAGTCCAAGCTGTTCCGAGCTCTGCTCATCCGTAATTATTACACGGAGCAGTCGTGAATCTATGCGTGCACTTTGTTAACATTGCTTTTACCATTGCCATGACCGCATTTAACCTTGGATGAGATCTCATTATGTCCTTTTGGATGATGTTAGTTTAACAAAACTGTCATAATGGTATTCATCCCTCGTTTCAAAGATTTTCTGCTTTTGTGGATTGATTCTAATGTAACTACAAGCTATACTTTCTTCCTCCAGTGTCACTACCATTTACTGTTTTTTTTTTCTTAATGTAGTCTTTGATTCAGATACATGGGCAAAAAGGTTTTCACAAAAGAGTCTTAAACTAACCATTACTGTACACTTCCGTAGTTCTGTACATGTAGGCCTATGTAGCAAACCATTTTGAACACACTCAATCTTGTTTGGACTAACCAGGGAGTAAAATAACAACTCCCTGGACTAACTTAAGTCTCACTAAATGTCAGCTTGTCGATTTTCCTGCTTTATTACTTTTACATTGTAGTCATAAAGAGGATGGTTGGAACTCACAAAAGCAGTGAACCAGTAATACACAGGACAAAAGTTTAAAATATTCTTTGTAGACCTACACATTGTAATACTTACACAAGTTTGTCAGTTTTCAACACTGTGAATATCTGAGGGAATTATAGTGTACAATTACCAACCAAATTTTATACATTTCCTAAATTGCCAGCTGTTAGTCTAGCATAACCTTTTTCATGAAAAATTTTTCAAATTTGATGATTATGGTTTGTATGTATGAATCCTTTTAAATGGGCAAAAACTAGTTAAAACCAAGTAAAAACAAATAAATCCGTGTTTCCTTTAAAAATTGTCAAGTAACAAAAGAATAACAATACCTATATCGAATGATCACTTCGTGTATCCATTTAACACACAGTTAGGGGCTGTACAGTGGCCTACAAGAGGTGAGTTTACGTTGAGGAAATTTATTGGAGTGTTGGGACCTTGTTGGAGCACCTTGTTGTGGGTTGTGGTCAACAACTGGCCTAGCAAAACTTTCATTGTTCCACTCTGGCAGTCCATGTAGTTCTTGTTTGATATACTTGTCAGTGAGCTAGTTGTGTGACTTACTGTAGTATGGTATGTGTGTCCTACAATTGTATTAAAACAGTGCAAACAGAGTACATGCTACATGTATGGCACTTTAGTACCTCCGTACATAAAAAGTCTGCCTCTTACAATAAGTCTGTGGTTATTCGCTGTATTTGCACACTAAAGCATGGTTACTTGCAAGTTATTTCTAATGGTACTACAGTACCTTTTTAATTGGTATACTGAAGAAACTGTATGTCAACCACTTTCTACCTCGTGTCGATTAGGGAATTAGGCCTAACCTCATACCTGTAGGCGGTCTACTTCTCTGGGGTTCTGGTTTAACAACCATCTGTTAAATTGACCCCTCTTAACTTTTACCATCTGTATTTGTTTTTACTGAATTATATTGAGTCTGCTGACTCTACTGCACTAAAAGAGGATCATTTGAATGCTATTGCATAGGCTGGTCAAAGCTTCATATACTGTAGTTTAAGTGAATTACTGTTTAGCCATAATCCAAACAGAACATATTGTGGAACTACAAATATGCATCTTCATAGTACTTGAACAAAGTTTTTCAATACCTTCTCATATTGCATCCACAGACGTTTTTGCTTTAACATCACGTTCTTGTGTAACAACTTGACACTTGGGAAAGGTTCTGTCGGACTTAAAAGTTAGTCAGCATTTATTGTCTCATACTGTATCTACTGTATGTAGCCATTTCTTGGTCGTTCTCAGGAAGGGCACAAGAGGAAAATATTGCAAGAATTACATGGTTACACTGCCTCATGTGTTTCTTCAGCGATCTCTAAGTGCAATTAACTTTGTACCAACAGATGTTGTTAATGAATGAAGTGAAAGGTCCATAGGACGAATAGATAGTAAGGGCTCTCAACCCTCACTTTTGGTAGTATTAAACTCTGGAGTCTTTGTCCATGTCTGATGCTTGGATTGCCTCTCTCTTCATGATGCTATATGAAGTGGCAGTCCCGTCGCATACATGACTACACTGGTTTGCTGTCCTAAACAAGGAATGAAGTTTGTTTTCCTACTTATTTCCAACCTGTAATCAGTGCATATTCCCACTTCCTAATATTCACCTACCGTTTAGAATGGACTACAAATTCCTCACCATTCATTAGAAAAGAAAACTTTGTAAGTTTATAAGCAAAGTGCAATGCAGTTCTGTAGAACAGTGATTGATATGACTCTTAATACCTTCTGGTGCCATCAAAAGACTAAAAGCCCTTTTTGTATCCATTGTTTGATTGTCATTTATTAATGGAACTGATGCAGTTGACTTTCTTTGATAAGTAACACCACATTTTTGTGAATACAGTGAGTGAAAGAAAGCATTTTGCAGCATTATGGAGACAAGCTTTTCTATAGAATATTTCAATGCTCTCCAACGCGGGCTCTCTATCTGGGAAATGCATGTTACGGTGGGACTTTTTGCAGTTTCTGGTGGGACAGGAGCCCTACCCAAGTCACAATTGATAGAAAAAAAAGGGGGGGGGACTTTGTCTACTTACTATAAGTCTATAATACAGATGATTACAGATATTATGAGATTATAAGTGGAATACAGTGATGATACGCCTAAGTTCAGGTTGTAACTGTCACCAAACCACCATTTCAAGTGTTTTTATCCAAAAATTCCCACACATTCCAAGGGGGAGAAACCTCACTCTCAAACCTACAGTAACCCCAGTTTAGAGCTCATGATTACTGCCCCTAAGCCTAATTCCCAAATGCCAGTATGAGAGGACAGCCAGGAAAGGTTTAAAAAGCTCTGCTCTTCAATAACCATTTGGGTTACCAACAAGACCCAGGAAGAATTAAGTTCAGGATGGTTGCACTGTGGCCTGTAACATATTTTTTCATATCCTACTGTACAGAGAGTATACAGTAGTCAATCATGATACTTACATAGTCGAAACGTTTACAACCCTGATGTTTACATGCTCTGTTCGTAGCTCCTGGACCCCAGCTTCTTCATCAGTTTTGCTGCTCTGTATTTTTATAGTACTCTTCCTCATTCCTGAACGGTAAAAACCTCGGAAAATTTTCAGAATTTTACTGGTTGAGAATTGTCTTTCCGCATAAAGGGTTTAACCTCTTGCATTTCCTGTCACAAAGTTAAGCAAGGTTGGTTGTTACCATTTAACATTTCAAGATCTAGCTTACATCTCAAAATTCAAAAGTAATGAAATTTTGAAATGGGTTAAGGGAGGGTAGAGAAATGGCCTAGTGTATAACATGGAGGGCAAAATTCATAGTATTTTAATTGTGATTGCCCCATCATTCATTATGATTGCTTGTTTTCAAGTCTATGGCAATTAAATCTGCAGTTTGGCGACATTTTCCCGTTCGAGGAACTGTCCGGCAGACACATCCTACAGTACCGTACTGCTTTAATCTGCAATCCTTGGGCGATTACCCTCCATGCATCAACATCAACCTGTCATTACAGACGAAATGAAAACACAGGCTCTTCCCTAATCGTGTTGTTTTGGGTTGTATCCATGCAGCCAACCCGGTTCCAATAATTTACCCTAATTCAGGAACTTAGTTGTAAGATCCATGGATGTGATTAAGTCTGGTGTGGGCCTCTTCTTTAATGTGGAAAGTCAATTCAAGAATCACTTTTCCTCCTATGATGTCATGTGACAATAAATATATATCCCCAAGTGATGCATGCCAGCTGCTGTCCAACTTTTTCCTTTACATTACTTTCCAAAACATGAAAGATTGTTTTCTCAGACATGAATGGAAAATAAAAAAAAATACTCTGTCTCTGTTCTCCCATTACTTTTCATTAGAACCAGATTGGAGGTGCACTGAGTGTAACATCACAAGCATAGTTACTAAGGGAAGATAATTTTATTAGTGTAAAAATTGATGATGTTTCTATTGTTTAGTTGTGGCTTTCAATATCCTCTGACTTTGGCCAGAGCTTGATTTTGGGTAAATGATTGGCATGTTTATCGCAACGCTGTAATATCTTTTCCCTGAACCCAGTAATAGATCTATTTTGATGTGGTTATTATGGTAGGGGGAGGAGCCATTCCAGATAGTGTATTAGGGGGGTCTCAGAACAGTGTCAAAGGTCGCCGGTCAACTCTAGTACAGAGATTAGAGGTGCAATAGTGTAAGATAGGTAAGTTGTCATTGGTAAATATCCAAACCAGGTGTGTTTTGGGATGACATCCCCCCTCCCACCTAGATCGACCCCCGTTGGTCTGGAAGGGAATGATGTGCATCTTTCTGACCACGTTGGGAGAGTATATAACACATTCGAGAGCGAAGTCTGTTTAATGTTTGAGATTTTATTTAAAACAAGAATATTTATTATGAGATGTTTGTATGTACGGTGCATCAGGGGTTACTCAGTGCCTGATACTGTAACAGCACACCACCACGTATAACTACTGTACATAAGGATAAGGTATTATGATCCTCTTTGTGACGCCATTTATACTCTGTAAACGTATACACCCTCCCTCAGTCGAAATNNCTAGATGTTGCATTAAAAAGCGCTTACATTTCTGACTTACTTTGTGATGTCAGAAGTGGATCTTCATGTGCAAAGCACTGCCGTGCTATGTGTGTGTCCTGTACATTTGCATACGCAAGTTATTGTTGTCACGTAAAATGTTTGTTGCGTAGCCTAACGTTACAATTTAAAAAGTCGCAAGAAAAGATCGATTCAAGAAGGATGTAGTGACTGCCATTAGAGAATGCTTGGTACTAAAATGTAAAGAAGATACCCAAGGAGCAAGTGTTACTTTTCATTACAAGGAGTCACAGCCAAAGTAGGTGCATTGTGTCACAGAACAGCAAGGTACATTTAATAGGAACAGCCTCGTAAGAGGTTCACATCACTCCCACTGTTGTGAACTACCTGTATCGAATTCAGTATCATAAGTTAGTCACTGTCTACACAATAGTAAGACCGCAAATATTATATTTATATATATAGCTTAGGTATAAGTGCTTTAGTCAGCGTAGGAAATTTTTCACAGTTTACTGCCATTTTCAGATCTGTTTCCACAAGTCTTACTGAATGCAACCAATACATTGCTAACATTGACCGAACATTTGGTGTAGTCCTACTGTACTTGTGTTCACAGCTAACACGTTTACATCTCAGCAAAATTTTGTTTCAGTAATACACAATTTTGTCGTAATTTAATGTTCGACTGTCCGATAAATCCATGACTGTTTTCAATGACTTACCATC
>VJOZ01043681.1:0-14386 GCA_009801055.1 Stichopus horrens | reverse complement strand
AAAATACGACCCTCTGGCCGGTAGACCTACTGCTTCTACTAATGTCCATCTAGGCCTAAATAAGTATTTTGGAATTTTACTGTCTGAGTCCATAATTGACCAAATTCCTGCATTTTAGATGCAACCATGCATGCATGTACAGTACACTCAACAGTATATGGAGAGTTAGGCTAGGCTTGGTGGTTAAACTTAGAGTGTTATCTGCAATCTTTAGGTCTTTGGGGACACACTCTCGTTCGTCGGCCCTTAAATGGCGGTCCCGGGCAACTGGTTTGGGGTTTGCATTGGTGTCAACTGTCTTGTTCCTCTCCTGGCCTTATCCTGCGAAGGTCGCCTGTGTTCATCCTACAGTACTACTATAGGTCTATTATTAAGTCCTTGATGAGCACATACAGTACCTGTATGGACTTCCTGGTCTTCACATTTTCAAATTCAAAGTATCGTGGGCCCAGCCTGGACAGTATAATAGTCTTGAAAATAGGATCCCTTCATGAGTATTCATGCTGCCTCTGATCCTTAAATACTAAGCTGAACTAAAATAGGCAGAGGATATGATAATTATTGTAGTGNNTAGTGATACTTGCCTTATAATTAATTAATGTTGGTTTTGCTAGGCCGGTCATAATGACGAACTGAAAACCCCGACGAATGCGTAATGGTCCCGTTATTTTGGTCATTTTAACGGCTAAATGACATTCAAAACTCACTCAGAACAGACTGGGTTTCACCATGCTTATTGTGCATTGCCGCATGCATCTTGCACATCATGCAAAGCATCATGCGTCATGATCAAAATGCGCATCGTGCAAAGCATCATGCACATGCTTCTGTAACATATTTGACAGTACCGGTAATGTCGATATCGGTCAAGAGCTAAAACACATGTAAAATTGGTATAACTCTAGCTTGTTTTCAACTTTTAGGGATAACCTTAGTTTTAATACATGAATTAATGATATTAGTTATGCTCTTAGAAATAACATCCGCACTACTTTCAAAAGGCGAGCACTAATATCAAGGCCCGTTGCTTCACCTGAGTTATTTTACATGATTTCAAAAATATAATTACAAAATTACGTGAGATTTCGTGTACGTTAAAGAAACTTTCGCTCGCCACATTCGTAGAAACTCATTAACGCAATGCAATTAAATAAAGGTGAAGAAGTCGTTGAAAGCATTTGCACATCCTAGCTGCCTTCAATTTCCTCTCCTAGTACTATGACAAGACTTGGTGACTGTTGATTCTTCCTATTTGTATTATACGATTGAAGATTCCGTAGGAGGTGCCAAATTGCTTTAGATCTGCCCTTCTTATTAGAGATTGAGTTATGAAAGAAATTCGTGTTTGTATTGGTTAAAAGTCTGGTTACTTTATTTATAGTTTGTCGATACACACTGGACTCAGAGGATTTTGCCTTGTTTCTTTGTTTTATTGCTTCATTAATTGTGCTATTAAAGCAGGATCAGGTTGAACCTTGTCCTGCTTCGTTTTTCCCTCTTTGGAGCATGCTTATTCAAAACCCCCATGAAAATACTTTCCTATGTTTGTAAGACTTCATTTGGGTCATATCCTTTGTGTGAGTCTGGCTTCAAATTCAACTGCCAGTTTAAGTCTTCATTAAAAGTGTAAACATATGTTTTGTCAATATTTCTGTATGCAATTGATTTGTGTGCACAAGTCTTAATTTTCATAAAAGTAGGCCTATGTTTCCAGGTCAGGTGGTCGATAAAGCACGAACAAAAGAACATTTTTAATAGTACGTAAGGGATTTCTACCTACAGAGCTTGAATGTCGTATTTTCATAGTCATTCTTTCTTATACAAGGTAAACTGCTTACGCAGCTACGCCTCCCCTTACTTACCTACCCCCCTCCTCCTACGAATAATCTTATATCCGGGAATGTTTACCTCATAATCTATGTAAGTATTCTGCAGATTTAGAAACGTTTCCTTAAGTCAGAAAATATGAAAAACAGACCTATTCTCGAATAACAAAGCTTGGAGTTGATCCAATTTGTAATAAAAACCATTAATATTGAGAAAACCTATGCTCAGTTTATTTTGATATTTCAGTATGTTGTCGGCATCGTCATATCGCAAATCCACAATTTCGGCACTATCTTCCTGGCCAAGATCCTATCGAGAAGATTCGGTGACGTTATTGAGGGGGTTCATAAATGAGTGAGTCTGGAGCGAGACCTTACCTTCTCAACCGCGTGAGACCGACAGGACATATATCAGGTTGCCCTCAGAACAAGACTAAACCTATCCCTGTGGGGAGTCTCTCACGCGGTTGAGACAGTCTTCGGCTGAAGAGAACTATATAACAGTATGAGAAACACTTTATTGATGTGGGACAATGTTCAAACGAAGGAAAGACCCGTTAATCCGTTAATCTGTCAAATGGCTCTTTTTCTTCTTTAATTTTCAGTCGAAAGACCTTCAACCAAAGCAAATAGGCTTTTTGTACTCCGAAGCTCTACCTAACTAAATTTCAGATTTGTCCTACCTTACACTCTATAGGGATATTGGGTATAGTATTTTAACTATTTGGCTCCTCTTGTTCCAAAATGGCCTTTGACAGCCACAAAAACAATCGCTTTTCTTTTTATTTTAATAAGGTATACCTACATTTCACAAGTCTTCCACAAGGGTGCAAAATAGGATGGCTACTGACCTCATATGACCTTTGAACTCCATAAAAATAACGGATATCTGCTCATTAAGAGTTACTTCTACTAATTGATAACAGTCTCAGTTTGAGGAACATTAAGGTGCTGAGATATGTCCATTGACATCTAAAAGATTCTATATTCCTTTGGGGTGGGAGGCAACAACTTCTAGCAATAGGTGACTTGTGGCATGGTTTCATTGTGTACTGATTTGAAAGGGAAGTCGGCAATGTCTCAATTTAATAGGAACTTGTAAACAATAGCAGCCTCCAATGCAACAGTTTCACGGGGAATGAATAACAGCAAGGTGAGAGGGAGAGGGAGAGAGAGATGCTTCTTTTTACCTTATATCCTCTTGTGATTGAAAACAAACTACCATTGAAAGAATGAAAGAATAAAAATTAAGATCCTGTTACAAAGGATTTCTTAGATGAAAAAGTCACAAAGTCACAAAGACTCGAAAAGTGAAAAGCTTGTTATAGAAATTCTATGAAGGCTGGGTGGATGTCGTTAATTTTACTAAGTGAAGGTGCTACCAACGCATGAAAAATATCATTTTACCGGACATCACTCAGCCTTAAACATGGTTGCACAGATTGAAATACCGTCACATTCCTGGAAAGAAACTTGTCCAAGTCATGTTGACACCATCTAGCACACTGTATGATGTAATATAGTAACAGTGACCATATACCTTGGCTTATTATGTCATCGGTCGAGGGCACACTACATTTTAAACCCAGGCACCTACCCACCAAGTTTTATGTCCATCCCACAAACCGTCTACTTAGAGATCGTGACAAACTTTTTCAGAGCATTTTTGCAAATTTAACAATTGACCAAGTGACCTTTAACGTCATGATGTCATCAATATTTTTAAAGGATTTTCTTTCGTCATTTTACTTTTCGAATATGGTAGTTTTATAACTCAGTCATATTTACACATGGAGATAATGCTAAAATAGTGTTTTGATTTTCATGACCTTGCCTTATGACGTCATCGGTCAGGCAGAGCTATACCACATACCCGGACACCTATCCCACAAGTTAGAAGTTCATCGGATTTACCGTCAGGAGGAGATCGTGACACTCTTTAAATCAGTTTTGCAGATTTGACCTTAAATCACGTGATCTTTTACCTCCTGATGTCATTACTATCTTATAAAAATATGGTATTGTCTATGTTCTATGGTAGTCTTAATGCTCGGAGATTCACACATACAGACAACGCTAAGATTGTGTTTTCGTGACAATTGACCTATGAAGTCATCGGTCCGATTGTCACTATCTCTCATACCTTGACTGCTACCCACCAAGTCTGAGGGTCACCGGACGTATCGTCTAGGACATACTCAGCCCAAAACAAACATTTGGTTTTCTTGTAATCATGTTATCGCTTTTGAACATCATACGATTGTGTTTTTGAAATTATCGAAGTCATCATCTGCAAATGTCAAATTCAGTCAGAAAGTGTTCCAGTACACAGAAAAGCCTGTTGACTTTTTTTTTCTACCCCTCATAGCATTCATGAGTATTGCCTTTATGTAAATCTCAATAGCTTTCAAAATGAAACATCCGACTGTCATCAATGGTTTACCTGAAGTCGGCAGGTAATTACGACTGATGTTAAGTGAATTCTTGCAGGATACCCTAGTTTGTGGAACCATCCTGTGATCGTATGTTCCGAATGTTGATGTTCATCGTGTTCCCCCCTTTTGCTGCTAAGTACAGAAAAGACCCACTAGTTTGGACAAACTTGATAAGACGGCTTTTTTTTCAGGACTATCTGTGCAAGATATAGCACCATCAACAGATGACGCTTTCACTTTCATCATCATACCGATAAAAATAATCAAATAGCTCATTCACAACTAAAGTGAAAACAATAGTAAAGTTAATAAGTAAGTTACTTATTTAACTGACTGGGTTTTTATTCATAGTATGATAAGGAAATATACGAAAGCTTAAAAGTGCCATCAAGATATGTATATCTTTGCCCCATAAGTTGACAANNCTACATAACGAGATAATATCTCACAGAAAAATTATCAATTGTTAAAATGTGTTATCTTAAAGGTCTGGGGACACGTGATGGATTCCGATAAAACTTTGCAGAACGTTCACTGGGATTGGTAATAGTACACTCACAAAGTTTGAACCACATGAGTTCGTCAATTACGTTGTAATTAGCTAAAAACTAGTTAACTTTCACATATCAAACGACTGGTTTATCGCTAATATTCAAATTTCATGACGTCGAAAGAGTGAGACAAGCGTTTCGCAATGCACTGTGCACTGTGTGCGTTCGCGGACAGTACCTATGAGGCTTCAACTGTGTAATATACTGTGTATGTACGTACAACATACCTTTTCATTAACGCGTACGTCAGGCTTATAGTACGTGTACCTCTATACACAATACAGTTAGATCAACAGTACAGTCTGAGAAGACTGAAGGAAGATGAAATTCATATAAAATTCGGAGAAACCCTTGAGAGGCCTTCATCATCAAGAGAGGGACTTCAAGGCCCTTCAACATCTGTTGAATTACTACCAGTATCATCCTTTAGATACTGGTCTATCAACTTAAATCCTCATCAGACTAACGATCTGTGGTTTTAAAAAGACTTCATATGTCTTTACATCATCGACTCCGCATCGGGTATACCTGCTGTACATTCAATCATAAAAGATCGATTGTGGACTTTGTCCCATGTTCGGGCCATTAACCCCATTGTCATATAATATTTGGACAAGTTTTACCATGAAATTTTCCTCTGAGCATCCGGATTCAAAGAGGGCAACCTTCGAGTGGCCCTGTACTCCCAGTTACCACTTAATTGACCATAACAATAACTGTGGTAACACTCTATAAATTACTAATTACGTCTGTACAGTAGCCTGCAAGGCCTATCCATAAATAAAGAGTTAGTCACTGCTTATATTTTCATGGTTAGTTGATTACAGAAGCATGGTGTATTGTAATATAGCAGTAAAAACTTTGCATGAGAATGAATTACAGTGCAGCCAGTAGCCAGCAAAGCTTACAATTCTCGCCTTAGAAATTTATACTTTAGAAACCCAGGCTTGTAAGATGCTATGTCAAAAGCGGTTATTACGTCAGAAAAATTCGTTTGGGTCATTAATAGTTTGCAGATTAGGGAATACCTGACTGCTAAATGTATGATCAGGAATAGGAAGGATTGTCAAATACAGTATCTCATTACGTATCTCGGCAGTCTACGGTATTCCTGCACCAGCTCAGTATGTTTTACTTTTTTACCTTGCTATTTGGCTCTCACTAAATTTGCTGTAGTAATTTGCCACCCAGTCCCTCTGCTCTGTGCCAAGTGTTCCGTCCTTGCCTGGGAACAAATTTCTACACAAACAGCAGTGATCAATGAGAAGTTATGAAATCCATCCTCAAAGCCAACAACGAACTGAAAAGAATAGTCGGCATTTTCTATTAAATTCATGACAGTAAGGTATATGAAGGAGACAAAGTGCGCAAAACCATTGAGAGCCAAAACAAATTGTTCGATCGGGTTTTATGCCTCAATGTCCAACATAGTACAGTAGTTTAATCAAGCAGCGATTTCTTTCTGTCTTGATAGAAGTGCAAAACACAAAGTAACCATCCATTGAGTAGACATCCATGAAAGCGTTAATCTACAAGGATACCTCATCTGCTGTAACAGAATACCTCATTTATATCATAACCAAAGAACAACATTGTACGTGGGCATTTTTTTTTTTTTGCACGAGTCATGTTACTGTTCATGTAACTGTATGTATGCATAACAGAATCTTTTAGATTGCTGGAACTTTGATGAAGTAGTAGATGAAGGAGATGGGCTTTAGATTTATTTTTTAATAGAAACTGCAAGCCAGTGTGCTTAATTTTTCTAAAGCTTCATCATGCAGCGGAGTATCTAATCATAATATGACGGTGATCAAGCTTTAGAGCTGTCACTACTTTTAATTAGTTTGATTTGGTTCAGCTCAGCATGAGATTTATTCAACCTTTCAGAATATCAATGCTTTGTTACTGTAGGTGTGAAAATTTGGCTTTTAATCTAAATCAATTATTTAATCTAATCTAATCATACCAAAGTTCTTGTATGCGATACAGGTGTTGGAGGTGGAAGGAAAGTTTCGAGGGGGGAGGAGGGAAGAAGTACTTATATATACTGAGAGCACATAAAATCGTTTTTGTCTTGACATTCCTCAGGTTATTATACTCAGTTCTGGGGAATCCAGCAAAGTCAGGGAAAACTGAAATTTGCATAATTTTCAGGCCTGAAAAGGCAGAGAGAGATTGAGCATTTTTTCAAAGGTCACTGGAAAGTTAGGGAATTTTAGGAAGCGGATAACTGTTCTAATTTTCTCAAAGTCCAGATATATTTTTTTGTGAAAAAAAAAATAGATAGAAATTTGTGAAAAAAAATAGATAAAAATCTGTGATCACACCATTTTTGATGGTCCTGGAAATATCAGACAAGGTCTTTGAAAGTCATTGTAAAGTAAATTGTAACATATACTGATACACTTCTTAGCCTATATAATGATTGAATGCAGCGTACAGAACAAATAATGATGACAGCAAATTTGAAGTAAAGTGCAGTTGTCTGTACTGCTGTGATACCATTAGCTAAGTGGAAACAAACACGCAGTTTGGCTGACTTTCTTTCTAATTCACAGATTATTCATGCCGTTATGGAAAGCAGTTCAGGCCTACAAACAGAAATATCTGTTTCCCTGCAAAGTCCGCATCCCCCCACTGGGCGAGAACTGCTGAAAAGAAAGCATGATGCCGATGCTGAACATGATGTCCATGAAGTGCAACCAAAAGATGTGAGTAATGTCTTATTTTAAGGAGTGAAGCTGGGGAGAGGAGGGACTTGATAGCCGCTTGTGCTTCATGATGTGAAAAATAAATGGTCCCTCTATTACTGTATTAAGCTTGGAATAATGGCAATAGGACTTGCAGTACTGTATCATCCAAACATAGCTTGCCACCACAGTATCTCCAGGGCAATAAAATATAGCTACTGACACGGCCATAAGGAGTATATACTGCTAAATACCGGATACTGTTTTTGCCTAGACAAAAAAGAACTGACACACATTACCGGCGAATAGATTATTGATCAAAATACACACAATATACACATCAGTAGATATTTAGATTTCTGTGCTCTTCTGTTATGAAATCATTGAAACCACAAATGTTGCAACACTACTTCTCATCCAATACAATGCAGCAACTTGCCTGTCTTGCAGCAAATTGCTATGTAATATCATGAATTTTATGTGATAATATGAAATTTTGCAACTGATCTGTTCAGAAAACTCCCGTACTCCAGCCCATGAACCATATAAAACCATGATATTAAGACACCCTTCTATTTAAAAAGTTCAGGTTACCACAATGCTTTATACATCAGTGAAGCTGCCATGTTCACATTTAAAACCGAGAGCTCTTCATTCTATGTTTTTGTCATTAATAGATTGCCGAGTCCCTTCATGAGGAGTGTCAGGCAAAAATGGAAATGTTACCTAATGAAAGTCTTATGACATTGACCCAAGGTAAATTTTTCATGTTGTTGGCATGCAGACAGTGCATGATTTTGTGATGGGAATACCAAGATGCCTTTGGGGTGTTATGGTGGCAAAGGGAAGCCATGAAAAATATGAAGTTTATATTGAAGAGAAATTTATAACTTCTTGAAGAGAATTCTGGTATTCTGAAAGGCTCCATGAAAAAGTTGTGCACTTTGTTAAACAAGCTNNCCTCTAAAAGGGTACTCATACCAATAGGGTTAAATTTCTTTTGGTACAGTACAAGCCCATCTTTCCGGCGCCAACCTTGTTAGTAGGCTGCTGTGATAATTGTGATATTTTGACACACCCTTTTCTGACTGTGTCGATTTCATGATGTGATATCATAGTGAAAATAATTATTGTGGCAGCCCTACTGATTAGGTGTTTCAACATTTGACAAATCTTGCTAAGTATTGCTATTAGTCTAGCATAATTGTGTTTGGATGACTGATGGTTAAAACGAAGCAAAAAATGGAACTTGAAATTTTGATTGCAAAGTTTATTGATGTTTATTTTTTCTACTGTTCCACATTTTATCATTTAAGGGCTTCAGACAAATGCCCCTGAAACCATTGAGACATATGTGCAATGCTCCCTTGTGCCGTTGCCAACTCTGGACACCGGACTATTTAAACGCCCAGGAATGCAGCCACCAGCACCTGTACCACCTACACCTGTACCACCTGCATCGCCAGTACCAAAGGTAGAACCAAAGAAGTCATCACCAAAACAGAATGTTCCTGGAGATACCGATGAAAGTGACGAGTCAAGTGGCCACAAGATTCCGTCTAGTCCTATCTACTTCCCATCAGACTCTTCTGATGTCCCTTCAGATCAAGGCCAGACTTCATCTGCAATGTAAGAAACCCTCAAGTCTTTTAATGGTCAAATAGCCCCTACAAGCAGCTATTATACTGCATCTCATGTAAGGTGTTGGAAGATAATAGTTTATCCATGCTTCAGTCTAAAATTTCAAATGTGACCTTCATCTGTTTAAATTAGAAGACAAGTTAGGGATTGACATGCTTCATACAAATTGTAAAAAGTGATCATTCCTTCATCTTGTAGAATCATGCAGTGAAATCAAGTTACTGTCTCAAAAACAACAACATTGTTCTGATATCATGTTTTTAATTTCATTAGGGTAATTATATGCAAGCATTAATTGAATACCTTGTATGAATCTCTATAGCCTATGTGTTCAAAAAGGAATTCTGTGTCTTACCCAATTTGCAGTGTACTATTACAGTTGTTACCACCACAGTTAAAAACAATTTCATATTAGTGTGTATGCTCATTTAAAGTTCTACGTGAAACTAGATTGTAACCACAGTTGATAGTTGTTGGTTTGATGCTTGCCGTAATAAAATCATTTAAAAATATGTTTTCTATTTGCAGGAAAACGGTTCCACATCCACCATCAGATCGGATGTTCATGGTGATGGAGAGTTGTTTTTTACTACTTTTCAAAATATGTAGTATGTTCGGCGGACCTGGGGAAGCGTCTGTGTGGAAAGTGGTGGGCACTTTGTGCAAGGAATGTGGGAACATTCCTTTTGGGGACAGCCAGACTTTAATTGGGAAGATACCCCATGGGAACTTGATGGTTAGTGCTGTCATCCTTTTCTCAGGTTCGACACCCAGAAAAACTCTGAGAGTGTTTGACGTCATGAATTGTCCCACCATTGACAGAAGGACATTCCATAGACACCAGAAGAAATGGCAGCATCTTACCATAAGCAGACTATGGGGTCCAAAGCAGAATGAGATGCTGGAAGGACTGAAGCAGATCAAGGTACCATTAAACCTTGGAGGTGATGGTCGCAGCGACAGTCCTGGTCACTCCGCCAGGTATGGTTCATACATCGTTCTGGACTTTGATTGGAATATGGTTGTACACCAAGAATTAGTGCAGGCACGATGATCTCACTTCACTTTTTTAGATTACACAAAGGGTGTTGACTGTTACAACCTATTTGATGTAGCAAAAAATGTTAATATGTGTTGGGTATATTATGGTTTACTGTTTCGTATTAAAAAAAGAAAAAAAAAACGTATTTGAACAGGGCAGACAGACATTTCACTGCAAGCAAATCAAATTTTTCACAATTTTTGAATGATCCCCAGACAAAAGTAGACAAATATCTTCCCAACTGCCTAAATTTTCTTTTAACTGGCAACATTTCCTGCAATGAACTTCTCAGATTTTTTATTTTTTGAAATATAAAAGACAATATCAAGAATTTTAGTCAGTCGCCTCTTGCCAAAGTTAACTGCAGGTCCACATTTATGAACAAACATTTGTATGAATGGATTATTCCTGGGGATACTGTTGTTACCATCTGTTACCATCCATCAATGCTCCTACAGACAAATTATTGCTCCCAACCCCTATTTCCTACATATCTTACCAAGTGAAAATTTCCACAATTAAGTTTCCTTTTTCTTTGGGGGGGGGGGCTATGGCTTACTGTCATTTTGTGGTAACATAACATCAGATATTGCGGGAGTGCTGTTTCGAACATGACAATCATCATACTTCACAATCGTGTTTCATATTTCAGAGTAATGAGGTATCGAGTAGCAATGCCATGGAGCTTGTAGGCCTTAGAGAGCATTGCATTTTCTTTTTACAAAAGAAGGCCTTGAAATAAACACCCTCGTGACAGATAGACATCGTTCCATCGCAAAGTACATGAGAGAGACACAGGAAGATGTGGACCACTTCTATGACATTTAGCATGTAGTCAAAGGTACCGTGCTACCACATTTGTCACCACCATACCCTAGGGCTTCAAAACTTCTTTACGACCCATTACTTTTCCAATTGTGTAGGAGCTCCCAAGCTGATTCATTCACATGACTAGCTATCATCCTCTGTCAATTTTAAACTGTATATAGTATTTATACATTATAGTGTGTGAGTTTAAAGAATAAGGCAGATGTTTTCAACTTTTTATCAAGATTTCCAACTCTTCTTGCTTGCAAATTCTGTTTGTAATTTTAACGGTATGTTTTCTTTACTTGACCCAGATTGTTATGGATGGGATTTTTTTCCAAACCTGTCGCAGTTCATACTGTAGCAAGACTGGATTTTGGGGTTGCATGTGTCTGCCCTAAGAGGGCTGCATGTATGATTGATGGGTATAACTTTTCAACTGTGGCTAAACATCCAAATTAAAAGGCAAATCCTCTCACCCCAAACTACACATCTTGTAGGGATAACAGAAACTCTCAATTGGCTCAGCTTTTTGATTGACAGCTAATTGAAACAATGCAGAGTACCAAGCTTATATTACACACCCTGAACTGTATTGAGAGCATTTTGATTACAAACATTGAGCTTTTACACTTATCCTGAAGCATTAAGCTGAGATTGTATCTGGACGATGATGAATTTCAGACGATTGTGGGAGTGACTAAAGTAAAAAGGTTAGGAGAATTGGTACTATTTGGTTTGAGAGAGCTGAGCCTTTAAACATAGTTGGCCATGGCCCATTTAGAATTTCATTGTTACAGTATTTAAGAACAGATGTAATCTTTTTTGGTTTTAGGTGTTAGCAAAACAAAATAGACAAATTGGGGAAAAGCATGTCGCGCAGGGCAGCAAAAGACTGGGCGAAAAGTATCAGCAACCATCTCTACTGGGCAGCTGCGTCTACATGGCAACAGTGATGTAATCCTTGCTAAGTGGTTATCAGTCTCTAACCATGTGCAGAATGTGCACACACATGAGAGTGATATCTTTCCTCACTACCTCCATGGAGACCTTCCTCCTGGAGGAAGGAAGAAGAAATGGCTTAAGCCAAGAGAGTAGCACACATGTATGACCTAATTAAAATATTAATGCTGACAGAGGTGATTTCATTGTATTTCTCACAAGCTTGCACAGCATGCAAAAATTCCTTTAGCAGCATTTTTCTCATCATTTGTTTTTTCTTTTCTATGGGAGGTGTGTTGTAATCTTAAGCACAGTACCATTGACAGCTTTGCATGCTACTTATCAAGCAGTGTATTTAACACATTGTAAATTACCAAAGAGAAGTCAGATTTGCAGTGTAGTCACCATGTGCACTTTGTGATGGTAGGTCCAGTTAACTACTTCCGGTTTAGCCACTCCAGTAAAGTCATGTCTTGGGTCTGTGTTATTGCAGTAAAGAAAATTGGTATAATTTTTCCTAACTTGGGCATTTATTAAAGTTGTGATTGGAGTTAGTGACCTGTATGGGAAAGCTTTGGTGTGATCCATGTGCAATATGTATTGCCATTTTAGAACTCCTAGTTACGTAACTAATATTCATATCCTATGTTTATATCGCAAAGGCACCGAAGTTTCTGAGAAGATGGAGTTGCTTGTATCAAATAAAATGCTACAAAAAGATGTCCAGCAGCTATCACCAACATATCAAACCTCTAATGTTGAACCTTACCACAGTGTGGTAATACATTTACCAATAGCACCCACTTCAGCTTCCAAGGCATGATAAACAGGTAGTATGCATTTTCCATGACTTACTTCACATGAGTTTTTGCATTAATTTGCAAGATTGCTAGATTTATCCATCTGTTTCCAACATCCAAAGATAAAATGCAAAGAGAAATTTCCCCTTTCTGTATAGAGAGAATCTGAATGGCCAATTATCATTTGCATCATGCATCAAACTGGAAATTGGAGATCCATCATTTGTAATGAAAATGTACCCACCCCCCTAAAAAATATTAACAATTCAATGATTCATTATCTTAGAGCAAACACTGTTTCACATCACACTGAGTGTGATACTCCATTGTAAAGTTAAGGTATTGAATGTGTGATCCTTTTTTGTGAGGTGTTTGAATGCCCTACCAGATGTGAAAAAGGATCCTTTTTTATATAAAATTGTTCTCCATTAAAACAATTTACAACAATTTGGTTGCAGATTCATCCTAGCTGCTCTCCATTACAATGAAATTTCTGGACTGAAGCAAGCAACAACAAAGGCTGGCAATGAAAGATAGATATGGACTTAAATTTCCAAAATACAAGAAGGGTGAAGCCACTGTTGTCAAAGTCCCCACAGATGTAACTCACGGTAGGTACATTCGTAACTTTCCTGAGGTAGTGTTATTCCCCTGTAGGCTTAACGTGAACCAAACTGGGTGCTTTACATTCTGTTAATGTAATTCCTTGAGCGAACAAACTCTGTAAATTTTATCCATTACTCAAGAAAATGTCAGGGCCAACCAAACTGAAACTGGTTGGTTCGAAACTTATCTCGAAACCTCTCTTAAACTGAACGTAAGCATGACATCTGTAACCTAAACAGTATTATGGCACAGTTTTACAGAGGAATTGATGGGAGAATGAATAGGTGGTAAAGAAGGAGAAAATAAATGCAACATTAAAAAGTTTGCTCATTAATCTTGCAATAATAAGCAAGAATATTAATGTAATATGTAACTCTGTCATCATTCTTTCAATGTTGTTGTTGGCAGGTTATGTCAAGGAACTTAGACAGCTTCTGCTGCAAGTGTGTTCCAGTGGAGAGAGACCTACTGATTTGGAAAATGTGTCAGTGCCTCAACCTTTGGCAAGTTTGTATTTCCACTCTGATAAGGATGATGCTGTGAAGCAGCACACAAGTCGATTTAGCACCTAGTGATGGCAGGAGACGTAACAACATATGCATCATATTATTAAAGCAGTGCAAGAAAAAATGATGTCCTGTAATTTAAAAGACAAGAGGTGGCAGGTGGATGTTGCTTTTTCTTTGAGAAATGTTTCAAATAACTAAAGCTATAACAACAATATGTTATATTTATGTCTACCTTGTAGTAGCAACTTCTTTGGTTGTGTTGGTTAGTTGTGTTATCTTCAAGCGGTTTTGAGCCTACTTGCATGCATGCGAAAGGACAAAATAGTTATAGGCAAGTTATTACAGTAAGCCTTATGGTAAGCAGCATTTGGTTCAGGGGATATTCAAGCTGATGAAATAAAGGCATTGAGCTATGAAGTAGCAGAATGTAATTTCTTGTCCATCATATTTTGAGTCTGTTTTGTCCTAGTAAAAATCTGGGTAAAAGTGGGGGTTATCATGTATTCAGTATTAACTGCTTAGATTTTTTTTATT